>VDFB02229397.1:350133-512306 GCA_007258455.2 Sequoia sempervirens
AACTAAGAAAACTTATCACTCCACTTAAGGTGGAGAGATGATCACATGATGTGTCCACAAAAGGTGGAAGTGATGAGATAATGACATGTCAAGTCCACCAAAAGTGGAGATTCTCCAACAATCTCCTATGTGGTCCCTAAGTAAACTTAACTAAGGTGTAATTATGACTGGGACAAGGTACAAGATATTTAATTACACCAACAATCTTCCCTTGCTTCATTTTTATCCATCGTAGGGAACTTCGTGTCTAGTGTTCCACCTACACCTAGTCCATTGTCCATTGCACACTCCAAAGCATAGACCACCAAAGGTAAAGGTCTAGACCTTCATGAACAAGATATTTTGGAGCCCATCCATATCAAAGTCCCTCCACACTCATATGGCCTTGGATATACACCCCAAGGACACCAATCTGAAGATGTTGGTACTTCCTCCATGCCTACTAAGTCCACTTTCCATCATAAATTCTATCATATGCCTAAAACATATGTTTCCATTCCCACCACCATCATCTATTGTGAAAGCGTGGTGTACACCTTCCACCATCCACTCTGCCATTGCTTCCACGCTCCTAATATCCCTCAATCCATCTACCACCATTTCTTCCAACTCCTAATATCCCTCCATCTAATCTACCTCCACTTCTCCCAACACCTAATATCCCCATTATCCAATCCCCTTATCCCTCCATCCATAAATACCCTAACATTCATAATCAGGACCAACAAATGCACACAGTGTATAAACATGAAGCTTCCACTCATTCCACCAAACCCAAGGGATTCAAAAGCAATAATTCCAATGCCTCTACCTATAAAGTCAAAAATCCTAAGGGTTCTCATACCTTAGGACATCAATACAAAAAGTCAAAGCAAAATCCATCTAAAAAGTTATATAAGCCCATACCCCCAAAAGTAAAGGTCAAAACTAAAATGGTTTGGGTACCTAAGAAAAAAGAAATCAAGTCAAATGAGGCATTCACATCACAAAAATTCCAACCATCCACTTCCATCCCACATTCTCATTCCATTCAAGTCTCAAATTCCTAAAACCCACAAGCAAAATAAAAATCATAAAATACTAAATCTATGTGGGTACCAAAACACTTCATCCACCACCTCCTAAGCAAACATCTTCATTGCTTCCTACACCCCATCCACATCAAAAGCTTCCAGCGTTTATCACAGTGTGTGCAACCATTGGTCATGGTTCCCTTCCATTTCACAACAATTCCACATACCTCCATCTCCCCATCCTTCACGCATTATCCTACATATCTCCCCCACCATCTTCCTATGGTCCATGCTTTTGCATAAACCTTGCATCCATCCTTTTGCACAAGTCCTCTTCAATCCACATCATCATCCACTATTCCTCATCCATTCTTACATAAGACTTTCATAATCCGCCATCTACCTAATCCATCCCTTTCATGTCATTCCTTACCAAAATCTATGAGCATAATGACATTTGACATGGTCCATGCAATGACACCCATTCTAGCGGGACTACCACCTTTCATGGAACTAGACACTTGAGTCCCTCCTATCCATATTCCCCTTCTCCTATCCAAAAAGACAAAAAAAAAAAAGGAGAAAAAAAGAAAAAAAGAAAAAAGTAAAGAGAAATCCCTTCGTCCAATGGTGAAAACCTGGCAAACAGGCTCCCTGGATAAGTACCATGATGAAAACCTACAAATAGGCATCATGTGTAGGTTGATCTTCTATGTCACTTACACTTGGGGGCACAATATCTTATCTATCCAAGCTATCATTCATGTCATATCATTTCCATCCTACCTACCATCTTTAGCCATCATACATACCTAGCATATTGAGTCCATTCATCCACCTTTCTCCTTTTGATCTTCATGAAGACATAGGGGAAAAATGTTGAAACATGTTTTTTTGGGTATCTCTTGACATACCTCATCCTTCCAAACAAGCCTATCATTATCCTATTGTCATAAGTTTTGTCATGAACAATCCTAAGTATTGTACCTAGAATGGGGCATGTTATTCCTATGTGACATAGTCTTTGGAAATCACATCCTTGCTCTCTTATGATGCATACATCAATTCCATTCACTATGACTTATCCTATCCTTTCCATCCATCTATCATGAGCCTTTTATCCCTTATCCCATCACCCTTGCACCTAGACTTGGTTTTCCCCTTGTCATTGGTATCTAGCACAAAGGCTACTCAAATTTTCATCCTTTGACATGTCTAAAACATTTCAAAAAGTCCAAAAAAAATTCAAAACATTTCAAAAATACAAAAAAATCAAAACATTTCAAAAATGCAAAAAAATTCAAAACATTTCAAAAACCCAAAAAATAAAATAAAAATCAAAATATCCCCAAAAATCCAAAATAATCAAAACATTTCCAAGCAATAAAATCAAACCACATCACTTCTTCTCATCAATCTAATCATTATCATCAAAATCATTCCAATCCAATCAATTCCCCAATCCAATCATTCAACCATTCAACCAAATCAATCATCTTCATCAAAACCATTGCATCCAATCAAATCAATCAAATCAATCCAAGTAAATATCCAAATGCAAGTCAATCCTTAATCCATACCAATCAAATCAATCAATCTTGTCAAATTATCTAATCACATCCTTTGGTCTTGATCCTAATCTTGTCATAAACCAAATCAACTAGTTAATTAATCAATTATCATCATCCTTGTGTTTCTCTAGGGACATGCCGCTCCCCACAATGACAACACTATCATCATGATCAATCAATCAATCAATCAATCAATAGTTTACAGCTTGACAGGGGCAATTCCTTATTTGTTTTTGTATCATTTGTGCATGCTTGCTTGCTTGCTTGTGTGTGTTATCATTTTATCTTGCATTTGTATCAAATCCATATCATTCCAGCTAATATTCATATCTTGTGTGTGTTGGGATATCTTTTTGCATTATCCTTTGCATCTAAGGTCACATAATACCTTTTGTGCATTAGGACTTTAATGCTCTAAGCCTCTTTCCTCATACGTCTAGACGGTTGTATTATGCTGGGGCACGAGACACATCATCACCTTGGTCCTTATACCTTGGTGCATAATGTCTAGTGCTAAATCAAACATCATGGTTGCTCACTTTCATTGCAGCATAACGTATCATTCATCTCCTTCATCCACTTTCTATCTTGCATCATCCTATTTATCATTTCATTTCATTTCGAGAGTCTACCCGTGTTTGTCCAACCCACCTATCCTCTCGAGGGGGCATCATCATTCCATTATCCTATCTTTCCTTCACCATCCATTTTCTTTTACCTGTATCTTAACTTCTTTGAAATGATGTTACTTGACACAAATCTAATCATCTCGAACATCATCTCAAAGAGGGGCAAAATGTAGACATCAAAAAATTGTCATCTTACGATACCTTGTCACAACATTGCATCATTTAGACACCTTGTATCATGTTTTTCCCTAGGTACCCATGTCATCATATATTTAATTAAATAAATTTTATTTATTTAATTAAATTCATAATCATTTCCATCCATTTCTCTAATGTTAATTAAATAATTTATATTATTTAATTAATTAAATCATTATATCCCTTCCTCTAATGTTAATTAAATAATTTATATTATTTAATTAATTAAATCATTTTCATCCATTCCTCTAATGTTAATTAAATAATTTATATTATTTAATTAATTAAATCATTTTCATCCATTCCTCTAATGTTAATTAAATATTATTTAATTAATGAAATCATAAATTCAATGTTAATTAAATAAATCCAAAATTTGTTTAATTAATAAAATCTTAAGAGGATCTTCTAGCTTTCTTTCCAAAATCTGAACTCATGTGCATCTAATTAATTTATTTAATTAGATAATTCATCATTTATCCTTCTCATCTTTTTCAGGATTTATTTCCTTTAAAAGAGAATCAAAATCTTTCTATCTTTTCACATCTTATCTTATCTTGTTTTAATTTCTTTAAAACAATAAATCAAAATCTTTCTATCTTTTGAAAATATTATCTCATCTCATGGTATTTCCTCTTTTGTCGAAAATCAAATCTTTATTGAATCTTGTCAAATCTTATCTTCGTCAACATCAAAAATCTATAAATCAAACCTTTCACAAGCCATTTGGATCGAATCTTCTTCTAGCATCCTGACTCTGTCCAAATAATTCTTCAACCATCTCTATCATTCTTCATTGTCAAATCGTTATGCTGTAGGAATGAGCATCCAACACTCCTCTATTGTCAACTCTTCAAAATCTTGCATTTTATCATAATATGCATTTCATTTATATCCCATTCTTCAGTTGTCCATTTTGTTGAGCTTTATTTGCTGGATCTGAGAGCAATTGGAAACAACAAAACGCTGGAGATAGAGAGAAATAAGACAACTTCAGAGAGGCTGCCATAAAACAGTTTGTTTATTTATGTTTCTCTCTCAGCTTCTTTGATTTAATGTTTTATTGATTGTGTTGTTATTGATTTAGATTGATCACATATTTCATACACACAGGCGGAAGGAATATGATATGATAAGTCAATGGAATATGTAGACACTCCAATCTTGTTAATGCCATCACACCTAACAAACATCCATTAAACAAAATAATTCATCTAATCATTAATTAACCCATAAAATTAAATCATTAATCATTCCACTTAAATAAATAAATTAAACAATTATTATTATTTGACTAATTTAAATAATAACACGATTACATATTAAAAAAAGAGATGCATTGTGCTTAGTTCTTGTTGTTGATTAGTTTTTGTATTTAATGGAAATAAATATTTGAGATCGTAATTGTTTTTGTCAAGAAGGACAATAGAATCGCTAGAGTACATTTGGTTGTGAACTAAAATAGCTCCAAATTAAAATCATGGTAGCATATTTTTGAATCAATAATGTGGTTGACCATATTGTGTTTAGTTCATATCGGTGATTTGTTAGTTGAAATGAAGATTAGTGGTTATTAGACTGCATAAATAGTGCACTATTGTAGTAATTGTGAGTCATTAATTGTAGATTTAAATTCTTGATAGTTATTTTTTGCACTAAAATAATAAAATGATATTTGATAATATTTAAGTATTTCAATGAGTAAGAACATTTTTTTCAAACATATAGCTAAGTATATTTATTGCATAGTTATAATTATTATAAGTCTTTTTTCCAAAATATTAATGATTTAAAAATCAAAAACACAATTTTATAGAAGAAATTTCACTATAGACATAATTATTTCTCATAATAATTTACCATACCATCTCACAATACAAAAAGGATTATTGTGATAGTTATAATTGTGTTCAATGTCATTCAATCAATATCAAAACATTAATAGAGTTGAAATTTGAGTCTAGAATTAATATTTAAATAAGACTTGTTATTGATATACTTGAAATTTTATCACAATGCATCAAAAATGTATTTATTTATGCATTGACTTTTCTCAACATAAACCATGGAAACACGAGCGCGGGCATGGGCAGGAAAAGAGGGACTTTGAAATTTCAAGCGATGGACACAGAGGTGGAGCAAGATCAGCAAGATCTCTAGCGAATCAGGAGTTGATTTCGAGTCAGAATCAAGGTAAGGATGATCAGGATGAGGTGGACTCTGGAAATAAAATCCTGGTGGAACCGGGCGGAAAGGATATTTCGGCAGTTACTCCTGCGGATTCCCCTACCGGTCAAAAAAATGAAAAAGCTAATGAGTCGGTGGGGACCATTGGCGGCATTTGAGGTAATCGCAAACCCTGGATTTCTCTGTTTGGGGTAAAACCTAATGACAAATCTTCTTTTCCCCCAGTGAAAAATATCTCAGAAAAAGGTAAGTTTGCAATTTTTGTGCCAGATTTGTTAATCGATCATAATATTGCTTTAATGGAAAGAACCCTGGTTGGGAAGTTTATGGGCCCTAGACTAAACATCAAAGTTGTTAGGGAGTTCACTAAAAATAAATGGAGAACAAATGGAAAAGTTTCAGTTGCTGCTCTTCCAAAGGGTTTTTTGCGTTTGAATTCACTTGCAGAGAGGACATCTAGGCTGTTAGAAGTGGGGGTCCTTGGGTTATAGGGAAATCTTCCCTGGCTCTAAAGAAGTGGTCCTCAAATTTGGACCTGTCGGACTCCATTTTTGAGAATGTCCCAGTTTGGGTCAGACTTCTAGGCCTTCCCCTAGAATATTGGAATGAGGATATTTTTTATGGTATTGCAAGCTCCTTTGGAGAGCTCCTTTCTATTGACTCTATGATAGCTGCTAGAAAGAGATTGGTATTTGCTAGAATATGTGTAGGGGTCTCTCAGAATGCTGACCTTCCCTCATCGATTGAGATCCAGTCAAAACTAGGTTCTTGGGCGCAGAAAATTGAGTTTGAAACTATTCCGTTTGCTTGTTTCAAATGTAGAAAATCTGGGCACTAGTCTAAGAAATGCCCCTTAAATGCTACCAAAGAGAATGAGAAACCAGAGTCGATTCTTTGAAATCGATATGGCAGAAGAAAGCAGGAGGTGATAGCCTTGAAAATAAAGAGTCTAATGGTCAGAGTACCTTTAATGAGGCAGATGTGGTCATGGAAAATAATGGAGAAGTTCCGCTGGTACCCCAGCACATGGATCTGGAGAAAAATTCACCTAGTAAGTAAAATAAATCCAATGAGGATCAGTTGGTGGGGGAAGATAATCTAATCCAAGATGCTTCTCCCTTTTCCCAAGAACTAATCCCAATAGTGAAAAATGATGAGACCCCGGGCTTGGAGGATATTCCTATTCAGGGGTTGTCCTTAGAGCTGAACATCCCTCTCCTTCTCCATTCCTCTATTGGTCTTTCTCCTCCGGGAGTAGAGCACTTTTCAGATCCTAATTCCTTTGATGTGGTCAAGGATTCTTTCGAAAACCTTGACCATTCATCTGAACTTTCTAGCAACTTCTCATCTTCCCATTTGAATGGTATCATGGAAACATTATCTTGGGAATAAAGGCTCTTAACTGATAAGGAATGGGAATCCAGTAAAGAGATGGATAGGTAAGAAGAGACATATAAAGAAGAATTCTTATCAAAGAAAAAGAAAAATAAAAACAAACAATGGAGGACTCCAAGTGGTATTTCAACTAGATCAAAAACAAAGGAAAACTGTGGAGCATCTAAGAGCTCTCAAGGGAAAAAATCTTTTAAATGGACAAGGGAGCATAATAGTTTTCAAGATATTGTGGATGTGTCTCAGAAGACCATCCTGGAATGCCTCAAATCTGCTAGTAATTCATGAAGATTATGTCTTAGAATATAAGGGGACTCAATAGCCCTCACAAGTAGGATGTGCTACGCAATTTTCTTAGAGACCATAAGCCTGATATTCTTCTTATTCAGGAGACGAAAATGTCAAAAGAAAAAATAGAAAAGATGAAACTCTTCCAGCATTGTAGTACTCATGGAAAAAATTTGAATGGTGCTTCTGGAGGTATTGCTACCTTATGGAATAACCACATTATCAATGGGGAGCTGATTTTGGAAAGCACAAACCACATTGCTACTAGATTCACACATATCAGGGATAGCTTCAGTTGGATCCAACTAAATATCTATGCCCCTAATGGTAAAGGACTGAGAAAATCCTTTTGGATGGGGATGGATGCTTTTAGGAGGATTTTTGATAGAGAGCCTTGGATTGTAATGGGTCATTTCAATATGCTCTTAATGAATGGAGAAAAATTTGGAGGTTCCCAAATCAATGCGGAGAGTAAAGAGGATCTTCAGAGTTTCATTGATAACTAGGGGCTGATTGATTTGGATTTACATGGAGCTTCCTATACTTGGTCGAATCGTAGAAAGGGGTTGGAGCTAATACAGGTTAGATTAGATAGATCTTTAGTTTCCAATCATTGGTTTTTTGAGTATTACTGTTCTCTTAAAGCTCTCTCTAGAATTGGCTCTGATAATTTCCCTATCAGTTTTGTTGCGGATCCTATTAAAATGAAGAAAAATATCCCTTTCAGAGTGGAAAAAATGTGGCTCTCTCATCTTGCTTTTAAAGAGGAAATTAGGAAATGGTGGAATATAAGTATTTCTGGCACTGCTATGTTTAGAATAGCTAAAAAATTAAGGGAAGTGAAATGTAACTTGAAAAAATGGAAAAAAGAGTCCTTTGGGAACATCTTTAAGATCAAATCTGCCCTTCAAATGGATTTGGGGGAGATTCAATTTAAAATCCAGAAGGAGGGATATTTGAATGACACTAAAGAAAAAGAGAATGGAATACTTATTAAAATGCATGACCTTATTGGAAAGGAGGAGGAGTTCTGGAGGCAAAGATCTAGAGCATTATGGTTATCTGTAGGAGACAAAAACACCAGGTATTTTCATTTATCGGCCTCAAAACACAGAGCTTTCAATAGGATATCTCAAATTGAAGTAGATGGAACTAAGTATGAGGAGGAGGAGGATATTAGAAAGCATGTTGTCTCATTCTTTAAAAAACTTCTTTCTAAGAATAATGAAATTAATCAAAATGATCAGGACCATTTAATAGGTGCTATACCGAAAGTGATCAACCAAGAAAATAACACTATGTTGTCAGCTATTCCTTCCAATGAGGAAGTCAAGCGGGTTGTTTTCTCCTTTGATGGGAGTAAAGCCTCGGGCCCGGATGGCTTCCCTCTGTTTTTGTTCCAATAGTTCTGGGAGACTGTTGGAGACGATGTTGTGAATGTTGTTAAAGAATTTTTTGGATCCAAAAGTCTCCTAAAATAATTGAATTCCACCTTCCTAGTTCTAATCCCTAAGAAACCTGGAGTGATAAACTTTGAGGCCTTTAGACCCATAAGCCTCTGTAATTCTATCTATAAAATCATCTCTAAGGTTTTGACTTCTAGATTACTAATTCTTTTGCCTTCTTTGATCCCACCTCAACAGAATGGCTTCATTCTTGGTAGAAAAATCCTTGACTCTATTGTTTTTGTGCACGAAAATATCCATTCTTTGGTGGAATCTAAGACTGAAGGCTTCCTGTTAAAGCTTGATATATCAAAGTCCATGATAGAGTTGACTGGACCTTCTTATTTAATATTTTAAAGGCCTTTGGTTTTTGCAATAGGGTTCTTCAAATGGTGGAACAACTTGTGCCTACAGCTTCTATTTCTGTTTTGGTCAATGGATCCCCTACTACTTTTTTCCAAAGTACCAGAGGTCTAAGACAGGGTGATCCTATTTCTCCTATTTTATTCACTATCATGGCTGAGAGTCTTGGAAGAAATCTGAAAAAGTTGATTGACAACAGATCCTTTTGTGGTCTTAACCCTTCCTCAAGTAATTTGGTTTGCTCTCATCAACAATTTGTTGATGACACTATGCTATTGGGTAAAGCCTCGGTCTCAGAAGGTAAAACTTTGAAATCTCTACTTGATAAATATGGGAGAGCGTCTGGATAGCTGATTAGTAATAAAAAAAGTTCTCTATTCTTCTTCAACACTCCGGCTCACAGATAGACCAAAATTGCTAAAATCCTTGGTTGTAGGGTGGATTCCTTGCTTGCCACCTATCTTGGCTTACCCTTGAGCCTTAAACCTCCTGAATGCTTTTGGGTTTCATTGGTTGAGATGTTTAGTAAAAAGCTAGCTGGCTAGAAAGGTGTGTTGCTAAGTCAAGTGGGCAAAATTCAACTCCTCAAAGCTTCCCTGCAGAATTTTTTGATCTACGCTCTAAGCCTCTTCAAGATTCCTGCTAAGTTTGCGGATGCCATAGAAAAGATTCAAAAAAGATTCCTCTAGTCGGGTGTCAAAGAAAAGAAAAGACTTCCTTTAATTGGTTGGGATCTGGTGTGTAGACCAAAAAAGACCGGAGGACTTGGTCTTAGAAGAATCAAAATAATCAACAAAATCCTCCTAGCAAAAGAAATATGGAGAATTTCCTCATCTTTAGGTGAATGGACTGAAATCCTAGCTAGTAAATATTTAGAGAACAATTGTTCTCATATTTTGCTAAAGGATTCCCATCTTCTTCCTAGAGGTTCTACCTGCTGGAATAATCTGATCATTAGGAAAAATATTGTGGACTCTGGAACTGGATGGCAAGTTAGAAGTGGAAACCAAACTAGATTTTGGGAGGACAGATGGGTCTTCAAGGAGCCCCTTATAAAAATTGACTCCTTTGGTGGGTGGGCTGAGAATTGCAAAGCTTGTTTTGGATCCTATGTGAAAGACTACAGAGTGAATGGAAAATGGGTGGATTTGTGTCTTCTCAGTCAGGCTCTTGCTCCTATTCAGTCATCTTTGTTGGTTGTTAGAATATGCTATGATCAGTTGGAAGATCGTCTTGTCTGGATCGATGAACCATCGGGCAACTATTCTGTTTCGTCTGCTTTTGCCAGGATTACCTCCTCCTAGGGCTCTCCTCCCTTTTGGTCGAAGGCTTGGTTCAAACATTTGATCCCTAAAATCAACATTTTTTTTTGGATCCTTCTCCAAAATAAGGTGCTTACGATTGATAATCTATGTAAACGAGGCTTTCAAATACCTAATAGATGTTTTCTTTGTAAGATGGAAGCAGATTCAGTACGTCATATGTTCCTTCATTGTCCTTTTGCTGCCTCAATCTGGGAAATTTTTTTTAGCTTTTGGCATCTCTCTTGGGCTTTTCCTTTGTCTGTTGAAAACTTTTTCCTCCAATGGAAAGCTCCGACTCAGAATCCTATTCTCAGGTTTCTTTGGGGCTTCTCTTTCCCTCATGTTGCTTGGGGTATTTGGAAAGAACACAACAATAGAATTTACAGAGAAAAAGAAGCTCTGGTGGATATTATTTTTGATAGAATCATCAGATTCTTGAAAGAGAAGGTCAATGCCATCCCCCAGAAGCTTAGTAATTATGTGAAAGCGGCTCAATCGTCTTATGACCTTCTAGTTGCCAAGGAATGGAATATTAGTCTTGATTTTCCTTGCGCCCCTAAAAAAGCCAAGAAGGATAGAGAGAATGTTCGTTGGTCTTTCCCGCCTAATGGTTGGGTCAAAGCTAACTTTGATGGCGCAACTAAAGGTAATTCGGGGGCAGCGGGTTGTGGTGGAGTCATAAGGGACTCCTTTGGAAATTTTATTGGTGCTATGGCCGCTCCTCTTGGGTCCCAAACCAATCACTTGGGTAAGGCTGCTGGTGCTTTTCACATTATAAATTTAGCCCATAGTCTTAACTTTAAAAATCTCTGGCTTAAAGGTGGCTCCAAAAATATTATTGACAGTCTTTGTGGAAAGCCCCCCCTCATGGACTATTAAATCTTGGATTGATGATGCCACCTTGACTCTTGCTAAGTTCGAAAAAATTAAAATTTCACATGCTTATAGAGAAGCTAATGCTGTGGCAGATTTTTTTGCTAATGAAGGGGTTAGGAGTAATGATTAGAGCACTTGGCTAAACTTTAATGATCTAAGTGTTAATGTCCACGCTTTATTGAATTATGATAAATCACATGGACAAGAGGCATGTCTTCTCTTTAAGGAGGACAGTATGGAGTTATCACATTGCAATCATTAGATTTTATGGGACCGAGCTTATTTGCTTAGTCTGCAAGGTGCATTGGCATGCTTTGTGGGTTCTTAGATTTAGCAGGACCAGTTTTAGTGAAGATATTGTGTTGGTGTGCCCCACTGTGTTTGCTAAGATGGGTCGAGATAGGAAAAGAACTGAGCCAGATAGCTATGAGATGCACACAAGAAATGTTAAGGCTTGGAATAAGGTTAAAAGCAGGGGGTTACTTCCATTCCTGGAGAAGCTCCATGGTTCCAGTCAAGAGGCTATGGATCTTTTTGAGAAAAATTGGGATAATAGGAATCTTACCCTTTTTGGTAGGAATGTCGAGCTCAACGAAAACCTAATTGTTGAAGTGACAGGTATGCCGACTAATGGGAAAAAGTTTTTCAGGGATAGGGTTTTTTCTGACGATGTTGTTATTAGATTTCCTAAAAAAGAGAAAGAAAAGCTGAAACTGGTTAAAATTGCTAATAGCTACTTTGATGCCGACACTATAAAATCCCTATGGAGAAAGGTCCTACGTGTCATCATGGAGTACATAACTGTGGATGGTCATTTCACCAGGGTCTATGGCTATCACTTTTCCCTACTCAACCATTTCTGCCACAAGGTAAGGGTTTCTCTCCCCTACTTTCTTTGCTGCTCTTTGAGGAAAAGCCTGGTTGACCACAAAAAAAACCCTAGAAGATTCCCTATTTTGCATACTGGCCTGATTAGATTAATTGTCGAGCATTACCAAAATACGCCCGCCCCTGCTAATCTTGAAGCCTCCCCTAACTCTGAAGATGACGATACTGAACCCAATTGCTTGGAGTTTTTGCCCAATCCAAGCCCGACTAGTAATGCCCTTAGTCTGCCTACTACCCATTTGGGCAAGAAAACCCAGAAACCTCTTTCTGTTACAGGTTGTGTTGTGCCTGAACTGGAAAGCCCCTCCCTTATTGATAAGAATCCCAAAGATAAAAACCTTGTGTCATACTCCAAAGATTCCCCTGACTCTGAGGCGTCTGGGGCTAATAATTCTGAGCCCTTTGTTGATCCGTCGATGGATAGGATTACTAGAACTGGGTCCCCTGTCACTCCTATCCCTGAGAATACTTGTCTCAACACTAATAGGGACCCCTCTGTTGATGTTTTTAAATTAGCTAGAAATAATGTTGATACCCACTTCAAACTTTCGAAATGGACTTTCAATGAAATTAATGAGCTAAAGATAAAAACTGGACCTTGCAAAGCAAGCTGGTAGAGTTGGGAACCAAGGTTGTGGCGATAGAAAAAATAGAAGTGAAGCGAAGAGATCACATTCTTGGCAGTGACACTCAGAACTGTTGTGCCCTTAGCACACACGCCCCGTTCGGAACGGGGACCCTCTTTTATTTCGTCTCGTCGGGGCTTTTGGGGGCTGCCTCGTTTTGCGTGCCCCTCTTTTTTTGATGTTCTGCACGGTCGATGTCGCTCTAGGGTTTCATCGTAGATCGACCATGCCTCCGTTTTTCATTTTTGCTGCCCTTCGAGGCCTCGCGGGTTCCCTTCGGCATTTTGGCCCTAAGCGGCTCCGAACCCTTCCGGGCCCGGGCCTCCGGAGTTCCCCTTTCGGGACTCCCCTTTGCAATTGCCGTCCTGCGCGGCATTCTCTGGGTGCCTTTCAGCTCTGCGGGGCCCGGCCTGCCATTTTCCATTTGAAATTCCCCGAAGTTTTGCCGGGCGGCGCCTGCCCATCCGGGCCCCGGACCCTGGAAATCCGCTTCTGGACTTCCGTCCCGGGCTCGCCGTCTGTGACGGTGAGCCTCCGACGGCCGCCCGACCCTCGGGCCCCGAGTTGCTCGCCGCCGCCATCACCCAAGTGACGAAGAAAACCTTTCGGCGGCGAATCCTTTCCGACCTCCCGCCACTCAGGCCCCGGGCCTATCTTCGCCGTAGCCATGAAATGTTCAAAATCTTGCGGCGGTCATCACTCCGCGTCTTTCTGGCCGCCGGGTCCCGGAGCTCTCGCCGCCGCCGCCGACCTAAATTTGAATTTCACCAACTTTCGCGCGGCCGTACAAGCAATTAATGCGGGCATTAATGGCGGATGGGGTATATAATGCTCGGTCTGCCAATGTCATTTTCATTGTTCGAATTGAAGCGAGTTGTAGAACCGATTATCTAGAACCCATCGCGGTCGATAGCGTCATGACCGTAGCCATCAACTTCACCTCGTCGACCCCACCAGTGGATCCTACGACTTCCCGCTTGGCATTTTCGAGGTAGGTTATCCCCGTTTGCCCTCCCATCTTTTTCGTCATTTTGGGGGATTTGAATGAATTAAATAATGGGTTAGAATGATTAAATAAAAAGAACACTCAATGGCGCCCCTTACCCATATCGTAGAAATCTCTGGAACCCATCGGAATTGCCCTCGCCGCCGGCTCGGGACTTGTCCGCGTCACGGCTGTTCTTCGCGCAGGGCAAAAGTCCTTGCCGGGCCCGAAATCCTCCTTCACCGTGGGAATCCGGAACTCCAGGCTCCTGATGGTAATCCGCCCTTCTGGACCCGGTGCCTCGGGTTTCCCTTCTCGGGTTTTCCTTGGCACTTTGCCGTGCCAAATCTCCTCGATGCCATGGGGCCCTTCAGGCCCGGTTTTCTGGAGTTCCGTCCCCGGAACTTCGTGAGGGTTCCGCCGCCCTCGACGGTGAACCTCTGTTGGCTCCCCGCCCTCCGGGCTCCGGTCCTCTCCTCGCTGCCGTTCAAAATGGACGAAAATCATGCGGCGGCCGTCGTCTCACGTCCTCCCGGCCACCGGGCCCCGCTGCTCTGAATGCCATCTGGCCTAATTGTCCAACCAAGCCTCATGTTGGCCGTCTTTTGGCCTCCCGGACTCCGGCCTTCGGACTTCCGCTATCGGACTTCCTCGGCCGGATTTCCGCCTGCTGTCCGCCGTTGCCAACGGCTGTCTCATGACAGCTTCCCGGCCTGGAACCTTCGGTCCTCCTTAGATCGATCCAAACCAACTCAAATCCAGAATCTGACTTCGACCCATCTCCTAAAATTTGTTGATCTCCATCATGGGCCTCTTAAAACATTGAAATTTGGCCAAGGAGGGTCTCCAAGAACTTTCGGTTGCATTCTCCCTTCCAGACAGCATTCCTGTCAGGGCAGTCCGGCCCTCCGGGCCCGGATTGTCCAAACGCCTTGAAATGAAGATCGATATTGTCTAAGGATGAAATTTATGTTATACTTGAATAATTATTTAGGTGTTACCTTTGAAATATGGACTAACATTAACGCTTTGATGTTTCATTGCACTAACTTTTCCCTTGCTTGCAGAACATATGGAATCGGTTGCAGGAACTTCAGGGGCCTCCGCCGAAAAGGACAAGGGCAAGAAATCTGGGAGAGCCGCTTGGGGAAAAGACGATAAAGATCATATGAAGTTTTAGTTCCAAGGTGAGCCGCTCCAGTCAAAGGTCTCGATCGACTGGAAATAAATCTCAGACACTAACATTGGCCAAGTGGACATAGATGAGTTCACCCAGAGGGTCAAGGTCGACTCTAAAACAAAGAACGCCAGACTGATATGTCAAAGTGGAATCGCCAAGGCTGTCGGCTTCCCTCCCTCTCTGGTGGCACCTGAACTCGTAATGGCTTGCCGAGAAGCCTACCAAACGGACACCGGGACAATCGTGGACAAGGAGGGGAACATCCTCGCCGACATGTCGCCAGAAGGGATTACCAAAACATTCCACATCCCCACGTTCCCACATATGGAGGTTCCCACTTTGGAACAGTGCCAAGCGGCATGGGATGCCAGTCCGTTAGGGTGCAAGAAGTCTATTAACCTCTACTGGCTTAAGGAGAGACGGGGCAGCACTGCAAAGGTTCCCCAAGAGCTGTTCTGCAGCAACTTCCATGAAGATTATCACGACTTGGTGACCATGCTAAGCAGGGTCATGGGTCTCCCGGCAGCCGCCTACTTCCAAGAATGAATGGCATATTACATTGAACAGATCTTGCGAGGGAACGAAGACGTTAACACCAAGACCTCATTCGACTAGGGAGGCATCATCAACAACTGCTTCCACGAGCAGTTTGTAAACGTTAAGAAAAGCTCCAAGTTTTACATGACCTCCTACCTGGTATACTCCCTGGCGGGACAAAGACAATACAGTGGGTTATTTATGGCGCCAGACCAGGGGCACAGGCGAGGGCTCAAGCTGTTCGACAAGTATCCTCAGCTTCAATACTGCAACTTTAAGAAGGAGTACTGCCGGGTCAACGACGCCTTCATAGGCCACATCATCAAATTGATCGCCGGGGACTTCGAAAGGAGGGTTTCCCACAGCGCTAGGGCTCTCCTGAAAGAGTATGCCTTCCTATATATCCAGTTCCCCAAGTTCACCTACATCCGTGCCCAGGGATTCACGGAACGGCCAAACAAGTTGCCAAGATACCCTAACGACAGGATCATTCTCCTAGAGCTTTCCTGGTAGCTCTAACACATTCAGACAGTCTTCGGCAACAAGCACGTAGTAGGGATCCCCTATCCCATAACCCTCGGCCAGGGCCTGTACCGACTGCAAACATCTCAATGCGCCGGAAACTCTAAGAAAGAGCTTAAAGAATATAACTTTGACTGGTACACGGCTCACCCGCGAATGGACCCACATGGCCATGTCAGGAAGGCGCTTGGGCCGGCATATGCTCACCAATACCACGTCGAAGACTTCTGAGCGGACTGCCAAGATGACAAGGAGGTCCGCATGAGACACTACATGCGCATGACTGTACAGTTCCTGAGAAGAGTGCAACTGTTCCAGGTACCGGACCAACTCGAGGAAGATGAGTCCACCCTTATGCATCGAAGGTACTCGACAGTTGCCAACCTGACAATCCCCTCCATAGACTGGGACGAGCAAGAGGTCGACAACCTAGACACAATCACCCAGCCGATCATAACTCGCACTAAGGAGTGGGTCGATGGGCAGGTGGCGCAACTGAGGCAACAAGGAGTGGTCCTAACATATGAGGTGCTCAAGAGTGAGCCAAGCGCCACGGAGGACGTTGCCGCCACCACATCAGCTGGTGAGACTTCCAAGTCTCCCCCGGTTACCAGGTCTCAAAAGAGGAAAGGAACACAGACGACGCAATCTGCGGACCCCAAGGAGCAAGCAAAGAAGGACACGGGAGGCTCATCCCCCAAGAGGCTCAAGCAAACAGTGACAACAACAGAAGTGCAGCCTACCTTGCTTCTCCCTGCCCCTCCTGGCGCACCACCCGCTTCTCAGGCTATGGTCGCCTCATTTCCGCCGGCAGTGGACATCTTTGTCCATCTCGCCCCTTCACCCACAGCCGGGTCAGTGATTGTTATTGACTCCTCTTCTGCTGCCATGTCACCTATTACATCCCTCCCTCTGGCTACAATTACATCGCCCATTCCCGTCACCGCCATGCCTGAGGCCCTCACTACACATATGCAGAACCTTCCCCCTGAGCTCTCACAAATACTGATGAATCCAGCTCTCCAAGCGGCCCTTGCCCAAGTCCTCGCGACGGCTCAGCCTTCACAACCACCAAAAGGGCCGCCAACCATGGAGGCTACAATGCAAATCTCGGAGAAGTTGGAGGAGCAGGAACGGGAAGCTTCGAAGCCCATAGAGGAGGAGGCTGATGATTATTACGAGCACCCCGAGTACGAACACAGGACCATCGACAAGGTGGCTTATGAGGAAGAAGAGACAGGCTCTTCTAAGAGCGGAAACGAAGAAGATGGCTCGGGTGCCAAGGAGGTTATCCAAACATTTGATGAGGACCTTGAGGAGGAGTTGGCGCAACAGTTAAAGAGCGTTGGGGAGGAGGCTGAGGAGTCACCACATGATGAAGAAGGGGAGCCGCCAAAAGAGCAGCAGATGAAAGATATCACCGAGGCCAAAACTCATGCTGTCAAGAGCCCCAAGGCCGAGGCTGTGGAAGAGAAGAAGGAAGAGGAGACAGCGAAGGGAGACAGTCCCACCCGGATATTGTCCACCAGGCTGCCCATCAAGCGCCTCGTGTTTTATCGCGACTCCGACGAAGAGGAGGAAGAAGCTACCACGGAGAAGGAAGAGCCCCAAAAGAAAAAGGAGGCAGAAGTCTTGCCTATAACTGAAAAGGGTGAGGGCAGCCATGATGCACCCAAGGACAAATCTGCCATGCTCGACTGGTTGGAGAAACAGCTTGGAAAGACTACTCCTGTTCTGAAGGACCCGAGGGAAAGATTGGAAGCCATCTTGGCTCGATCCCTGACCACAACAAAGAAGGAGAAGAAGCCTAAGGTCCGTTCCAAGATATCGATGGATGCTTCCGACTCCCGAGCAGCGCAAGTTGCCACGCCTACAGTTGGCCAGGAAGGCGTTAGCTATAATATCTCCACCATTGACCTAGGGACAGCAACTAGGGAGCAGAAGGTTGAGCATCTGGAAGAATCGGTGGCCACAGTGGTACATCTGATCAAGCAGGACAAGGTCACCAAGGACGAGCTCAAGGCGCAAGTTGCTGCCCTAACTGACTACATTCAGCAATGGTCCTCAATAGACGACCTGCCCACCACTTCCACAGCCGCACCGCAACTGCTCTCCAAAGAACAGATAGATAAACTGGGAAGAAGGAAGAACTTGGAGAAGACCACTGAGGATTGTTTCTGAAAGGTCGTAAGCGTCGGAAACATGGGAATTAGCTTGGCTGTGCAGATAGCCAACAAGTTCCTAGACCTGATCCAGTCCCTGGAAAGCACAAAAAATCTCTGCACCAATTTCCCTGCAATCTACGACTCCACCTTCCCGAGGGTTGAAGCCATTCTTCAGATGCCAGAGAACGCATGGGAAGAAAAGCTAGGGCTGAAGAAAGAAGATCATTGGCTGGTGGACGTGTGGCGCAGAGATCTGATCAACCAGAAGGACAGATTGGAGCAAATCCAGGGCAGAGTGGATCCAGACATTGAGTGGATTAAGGAAATTCGGGCGGAATGCACCGAGTATCTTAAGCTGATGGCGGGCTATGATATGCCCACGGTGCAAATGGATGCCGAGAAGGTCAAGTCATATTTTGAGGAAAAGATGAAGGACGGGACAGCCGGAGAAATAACAACGGAGTTCCTGAGTTATGCTGCCCGCGCCTTCGATCGATCAGAGCTTTTCAGAGACCAAGGCTCGAAGTATGATGAGGATTGGAAGCGGCTGGAAGAGAACGCCAAAGAATGGAGTTACCAGGCATTAAGATGCGAGATCCTCGAGGTAGATAAGCTATAGGCCGTCGTCCTCAAGTACATTGAACATACAGCCTCTGAGGAACAAGAAGATAGCCCAACCAAGGAAGAAGACCTCCCTGAAGAGTAGCTACAGCCAAGAGGACAGCAATTAGCTACAGGACGAAAGAGCAATAGTGTCATCCACTAGATGACGAAATAGGGAAGAGACAAAGAATGTTTTTAAAATTGTAAATCTATTTGGGTGTAGGTGAAACCCTATTTTGTAATAAATCTTGGCCACATAATGAGAATGAATCTTGGCCACTCATTTAACTTTTTGGAAACTATAAATAGGGCACTCCTCTCATTTGCAAAGAGAGAGTTGAGTTGTTGTAAAGGCATGCTGTAGAAATTTATAAGAAATATCATTGACTTGGTGTATTTCCTTGATTTCTCTCTTTCCATTTGATTCATTTCTCCAAGTTCACATGTTTAGTTTAGATCTTGTGGCTGTTTAGTTAGCTGTTTACTGTATTTAGTTGAATCTGAGGAATGTTGTTTGGTGTTTGTGAAAATTCCTGCATTGTTGATGATCCCTTAGTCCATACTTTTTGCTGTTTGCTGAAGGTAGATAGCTATGCAAAGTTAGCCTGGACTTGATTTGAAGCTGCCCCAAACATTTATCTTTAATTCATGCATGTATATGGTGGATGAAGGATGAAATATCTGCAGCCCTTAGAAGATAACACAATTTCCATGATACTGTGAAATCCCTGGTTAAATGGGATATTGTTTTGAAGGATTGTCCATTGCAGGAACTCCATTGTTACTGGTCGCAGCAAGCTTTAGACTTAGGAACTTCTCCTTCCCTTCGCCCTTTTTCACTTTTTTTAGAAACTAAACAATACCAAGGTTCATTGCACATTGTAAAGCCAAATCCAACAATTGAAATGGAGTTCAAGACTGCTATTTGAACCTACAACCAACACATAAGCGCCTTTATCCTAAGAACTCCTTTTCAAGATCCAACTTCATGCTTTATGTCCACGCTTTGTATTTTTTGTAAGACCACCTTGTGATTCCAGCAAATCACATCAAACTACTGAGGTATCTAAGCACTGTCATGACTTGACATCCGAGAGACCTTGGGATAGTGTTCTGCAATTCGATTGTGGGAGATTGTCTTTCAAGAGAGGTAGTGCACCTACGCACTACCTGTGTTGAGAAGTGCATAAAAACACCATCAACAAGAACCAAGCTGGCAAAAATAGAAACGTTCAAATTGAGATAGAAAAAATGAAAAATACAATTAAAATCATTGGTGAACAAAACAATCGTATGGCCAGACACAATGCCATAATCATCAATGCCATCACCGAGAAACTGGACAAAGCCCATCAGGGATCTCTGGTGGTTGACCTGGAGGATACCAATGAAAGAAACCAGGAGGAGGATGCTGGCATCTCTAAGAGAACCAGGGCTAATCTGAAGAGGAAAGCTCCCCCCACTCTGTAGATGATTCAAACGTTTAAGAAGGGTGTTCACGAGATGAAGAACTTGGAGGCAGAGACTGAGGTTGTCCCGAAGACTTTGGGCTAGTCGCTGCTGGTTTTTTGCTGGCTTTTTTTGTTGGTTTTTGTTGTTCTTCCTGGACTTTTGCGGTTGGCTGTTGTTTTTGCTGGTTTTGTTCTATTATGCAGCTAGTTGTTTTTGTTGAACTTTTCTTTCTTATCTTTTATGCTGTAATATTTTGTGGTTTCGGGTCCCTGTAAAACCTATTTTACCCTTTATCAAAAACATAAACCAAAAAAAATTATGCATCAAAAATGTATTTATCTATGCATTGACTTTTCTCCACATAAACAAACAAAAAATTAATTATAATTACTCAAATTTCTTAGATAATTGACATCCAATAGATATATTAATATCAATTAAAAAAATATTATTATTTATTCTTCGATAATCATAATTAAATAGAAAATCATTCAAAGTAAATTAAAATTGATTATTAAGTGAGGCTAATATAAGAATAAACTATTGTTCTTAACCATTAACTTTGTAATATCTAAATAAATTCATATTTTACATAATAACTAAACAAAAGAGTCCATGATGCGGACATCTGGATTGTTTGCCTTGATTTTATTCCAAACTTCCCCGCCTTTTCTCAATGCCTCTCTAAATTTATCGGTTCCTAACCCGCTGTAGTAGAACTCTCTTAGTGTTCTCAACCGTTCCAATCCCTCTGGAAATTTCTTCACTCTTGGACACCACTCTAAATACAATATCTGCAGGAAGGCCATCGCTCCATCCTCAAAATCAGGCAACTCCTCTAAAAGAGGAAAGTCTGATATAATTAGAAAGCGTAGATTGGGAAACCCGCATGACTTTCCAAACCCTTTTGGTATTTCTCTGCAACTCTCATTTGTCACTAATGTTAACTCTACCAAGTTAGGCATGGTTTCTAATGCTGGATAAATGCTACATTCACAATGCCATAATGTAAGCATCCTGAGATTTCCTAGCATACATACCCAACTCGGTATGGCAAAATTCCCCGCCTTAAGGGTTTGCAGATCCTGCAGGGCAGTCATATTCTGGGGTAAATGAAATTCTCCAGAGAAATCAGATGTTATAGATAGATGGCGCATCTGTAGTAGCTGCGCAAGGGTTCCATCTTGGAAACTCTTCAACTCCTTTTCATGCTTAATAACCACGCTTAATTCTTGGAGGCAGGTTAATTTGCTCAGATCCTCAAACTTTAACAATCCATCCTCTTCAACAGAGAGGCTCAATTCATCTGATCTGAGTATCCGCAGACACTCCAGCTCTGATATTCCCTTCGGCATGTGACAGCGCAACCCATAATGGCAATCCTGTATGTTGAGGTGCTGAAGACATTTCAATTCACTTATCCACTCAGGCAGCCTTTGCAGACGTCGGCACCCAGATAGATCGAGCAAGACAAGGTTCTTAAGCCTCCTCACACAGTTCGGTACCTCCTCAATTCTTGTCCACGATAAATTTAAGAGTTTGAGAAGTTTTAGCCTTCCAACAGAGTGGGGCAACGAAGAGATCTTAGTTTGGCTCAAATCGAGAACCCTTAATAATTTCAAGGGGCTGAAGAATTTTGTCTCAATCTTTTCAATGGGATTTTTATATAGTGACAGAGTGCGAAGAGACCTGCTACAAGAAACCCTGCTCTGTTGGATGACCATATCATCTGTATCTTTTTTGGGCAGTAGAATTCTTTTCACAGATGTGCATGCATCTTCAACAGAAAATGCACATCCATTTCCTTTAGATATGTCAATTGCCAAATCAAGCAGCAAGTCGTGGATCTTGCAATATTTGATTAGATTCGGCGAACTCTCCCATACTTCAAGCAAGCACAGATTGGTTAACTGATAAAAATAACCCCAACCAACATCCCACTGGTCTTCTCCTTGGGGAATCAATCCTTCCGCTATCCAGAGATTTATGAGATATTCGCAATTTATTACCTCATCCTCAGGAAAGTATGACAAATAAGAAAAACAGGGCTTAAGAGCTGGAGGCAAGGAATCATAACTCAATCTGAGAATCTCTATAACTCGGAAGTCCGGATTAGCCGCCTTTTTCTGTCGATTCAATTTCGACTCTTGGAGTTGATGCAATCTAGAGGTCCAATTTCTTATATCTGTGCAGCCGGAGAGAGAAGCTCCTATTGTCTTTAGAGCCAATGGTAATCTCGCACATCGCTTTTCAACTTGAAGAGCTATCTCATAAGCTGGGAAGGCATAAGCACAGAACAACTGCCAACTCTCTTGCTTGGATAAAAGCTCCAACTCATATATTTGAGCATGAAGATTTTGGCCAACATCCCTGCTTCTGGTTGTAACCACAACTTTACATTGGCTATCACTGCCAATTGGAAGACCAAGCCTCGTAATGATGTTATCTTCTCTGGCTGCCCTCCAGACGTCATCCAGCACAATTAGAGACTTTCTTCCTTTTAAATGGTCATTAATCATCTCCGCCGCTCGCTCTTCCATTAAATCCTTTACAGCATCCCTTAGATCTCCAATATGCGACGCCAAAACACCTTGCAATTTATCAACAGAATATGACTGTGATATGGAAAGCCAGATTGAATGCTCATACCTTTGTTTGATTCTGTCAAAAACATGTTGGAGTAGATATGTCTTTCCTGATCCGCCCATCCCCACCACAGCAATGACTGGACTAGTTGGCTCATCTATCAAGGAGATAAGATGTTGAATTTTTGGCTCAATAGCCACAGGGTGTGAATAGCTAGGCAGGACACTATTTCCCTTCCATGCTGATCTCCCCTCTGCAATGCTTGATGGCTGTTCAGAGTCCACTAAATCACGGAAAAGCTTGAGCTGCTCTCCATCTTTCGTAATGGAGTTGATTATTTCTTTCACTTTTTCAATTCTTTTCCCCATTTTATAGCGGAAAAGTATTTCATTCGGATTGCAAACACAAGACTGAGTTACACATCTAGTGTAAAGAGGGCGAACAGAGCACTCCTCCACAATGTCCTCTGCATCCCAAGCAACGTCCCTCACGTTGTGCAGCCATTCTTTGACGTCCTCGTCTTGTGTAGAAAGTGAATCCACATAGTTCAGACCACCGCTTATAGTTCTGAGTCTCTTCTTCAGCCAGTCAAAGTCCCGGGTGAAGTTGCAAACCAGCGCTGCCTCTTCAGCTGCTTGTTGGACTATCATCTCAGTTAGTTTGCAAATAACACCTTGTGCAATTGCCCCTGCCATCCTTAATCTGTTATTATTAATACTGAGAGTGGAGATTAAAGACCTCTTTAGTTCGTATACACGAACTACAGCAGATCGAGCATGCGTTCAACAACTTTAGAACTCTGTGTTCTATGTGAGAACAGCCCTGAAACTTCAAAGAGCAAAAAATCTTTGCAGTTTTTTTGTTGAATCAGAGAAGATAAAATATGGGTAACAGTTAACAAGCTATTGACTTCCTAGAGTTGGTCTTGCAGTCTTTTATGGGGAGTTAATAGATGAATAATGGAGATGACTAAAGACAAGTCTTTTCTGAGACGCAGGAACAGATATTTGTGGCAGATATATTTTGCTGTCTTCCTTGTTCAAAGGTTATAAATTCTGTCATTTCCTTGCTCTGACTTGGCCAGGGACGTGGTCAACTCACTAGGGTGGTCAAGTTCACGTGGGTGGTTAAGTCAGCTTAATTGATAAGATTTATTTATAAGTAGTATTAACGGTATTTTACTAGCAATTGCACCTTAGTGTGCAATGGGTACGCCGAAGAAGTATGGAAGGTCAATTAGGATAATTTTTGGTCTATTTTTGCATACATTTATGTAGTACATGAGGTCAATTGAAAGACCATTTAGCAAATGATGTTGTTTGTGCAACAAAAATCTCAATGGAAAAGTGATAGCTTTAGATTTTCTAAAAGCTTTTAACTTACAACTTGAGAAATTTTCTTGAACATTATTGACCAAGCAAACCCTAGGCCTGCCAAAGGATTTAGCATTGTTACGTTACAATCATCCGTTCTTTTCAATTGTAGTCTATTGAACAAAATCTCTAAAAAGGTATATGGATAATTGTGCATGATTTTCTGAGCTGGCATGGGGTATCAACAAATTTGCTCCACGTTTAGGGTCGTAGAAAAATCAAAGTGAATTTGTCTGTTTGAAGAAGCACAAGTCAATCAGTTGTAATGCCAATTTTATTAATTGATATATGATCAACATATTTAGGTTTTAACATTATGGCATCCTTTATCCTATGTAGTTAAGTATATAGTAGCATAATTCATATATAATGTAAATTTTATATAATAAAACAATAATTATAAATATCTAATATATTATTTATTATTATTATATATTATACTCTTTAACAAAATAGCATTAATTATTATTATTTATTATTAATAATTATATATAATAGTATATATAGATTATATTATTATTATTATATATTATATAAATTTTACATTATATTAATTATGCAAAAAAAATTGAACATAGTATTCTTTATTTTTCCAATTATTCAATGCATGTTACTTTTCTTTGTTATAAAAATTCAGAAATTCACATTATAAATCTTATTGTTAAAAAATATAGAATGACTGAGAGAAGAGGCATTGTTGGAGTCAATTTTGTTATGTCTTGAGCTAGAATAGATGGTATGGGAAGTTAAAAGATACAGAGGAGTGAGATAAAGATGCCCAATGGCAGGTTGTGGGCATGGGTGGTCATGTATTGTACTTGTAGACCCTAAATCTGCATTTTGCTCAAAAACAAACAAGCATGAGTATTGTTAGTTAAATCAAGCAAAATTAGATAAAGAATCCATATGAAATATTGAATCATGCTTCATAATGCAATCCAAACAACAAAATATCAACTAAACTAAGTGAAAGCACAAAGAAGCAAGAATCCAACTCTATCTCATATTGGATTGGTGTCACATGTGCTAGTGACCCTTTCCCAATCCTTGATTGGTAAGCTTAGATGATGATGATGCCATGGAAATGATGAGCAAAATTAGTTCTCAAGGAAAGTAACTTTGCATATGCTTTTTGGATGAAATTGTGGAGAGATTGTGAAGGATTTGATAAGAGATGAAGCCTCTATTTTATAGATTTTCAAAATGCTAAGTGTTGAAAATGGACCAATGTGGGACAAAGATCAAGCCAATAAGATAAGGCCACTTGTCAAGCGATGATTGGTTGATGTATGTGCAAGATTTGGGAAGAGTGCCCATGAGAGGGAAAATTTGAATTCAAATTGGCAATGAATGCTGATTTTGACTTTGGAAGGGGACATGTAAGAGGCCTCATAAATGCTCTGTTGGGTGTACATGTCCACTTGGGGGGAGATTCAAACTTGGAGAATATTCTCCCTTTATGCCAAGTTGAAAATAAAGATTTTGATAAATCAATTAAATGCAATTTCATGTGCAAGTGGCCAAATCTAGAGAATGCAAGTGGGATGAGATTAGCATTAGATTTAATCAGGATTAATTAGCTAGGATGATGATTAGGTGATTTGACCACTTTGACTTGATTTAGGGATTTAAATCAAATCAAAGGGAGATGAATGATGCTCTGAGATTTAATTAAATAAATGATTGATTTATTTAATCAAAGAGATGATGATAGGATCAAGTTTGATTTATTTGATTTAAGTTGATGAATTTACCCTGATGAATGGATGAGTGTGATTTTGATCAAATGCATAATGCTAATTTTGCGTGTCTACATTTTTCCCCTCTTTGTTCAAGCAATGTACTTGTTGCGTTGGTTCAAAGAATAAACTTGCCGCGATCGAAATCAAAAAATTGATTTTTATGCCCTAAGCGGAAAGAAGTACGGTACATTGCCCCTCGAGTCGCGAAAAGATTCGATTTGAGGGTCGATCTCGCGATAAAGAGGTTCAAAATGGATGGTTATGGATGACGATGCAAATGAGATGATTTTAAGATGCTTAGAATAACAGATCTGTATTATCCTAAACAACTTAAATGATGATATGTGATATGTTATGATTATGCGATGGATGTTTTATGCAGATGCTTAGACTAACATATCTATATTATGATGATGAAGCATGTGAGATGATATGCAGAATTCTGATGATTTATGGATGCAAGATGAATGCATAATGGATGCATGTTGGATGCATTGGTGATGATGATGTTAGTGCGAAAATGAGATGATGACAAGAGGATCCAACAAGTCCATGATTGGTCGAGACTTTATTAGAGATGATGATGATAGAAGATGATGATAAATGATGATGATTTGCTTATCAAGGATTGGGATTTTCAAAGGGTCACTTACGTTATGTTTGATAACACGCCTAAGTACGATGCATCAAGGTATAAAGGACCAGGATGGCGTTGTACTTAGTGTGATGGACTTTGACTCGACAAATAGATAGGAGTATTCTTGTTCACACCTGACATACGGAAACCTTGTTAGGATGCACTTTAGAAGTCTCAAACATCTCGGACCAAAACATGGAAAGGTATAACCAATCAATGCAATAGTCAACAAGCTATCAGAAACATCCTCCATACATATCTAACAAAGCAAGTATTAAGCCAAGTTATTTTACAAGAACATCCAACAAGCCATGATAGACAAAGATAATGATCGTTTTCCTATCTCTCTAAATCCTTCGTTCAGATATCATCGAGAGGTCCTTGGAATGAGCGCAATAAGATAAGTCAAAAGAAAAAGACCAAGCACACAAACAAGCTGATGTTCTTCAATACCGCTAACCAAAAGGGAATGTGTTTTTTAAGGATAAGAACCGAAACTTATTGCCAAAAGATAATGCCCATTGTAGGAAGGATACATCCTAGGACATGTTAGTGGATGGTGGCACATCATTTCGTTTATCCAAAATGTTCTTTCTGATAAATATGCCCCTTGTAGGAAGGATTCATCCTATGACATGATGTTATCAGATGATTGATATAAGGTGTTTGGATGATGGACTATCGACACAAAGACTTGACCAACTTGTTTACGTACTGACTGAGACTTGAGACTTGATGCTTTTGAGATTTACTTTTAACCTGCTAGACTTGTTTCTAACTGTTTCACCAAAGGTTGAGGATGACGATCACTTTATTATGAATGGTGTTTATTGCAGTTGCAAACGAGATGAAGCCGGATCGATTTTTCAAATATTTGGATGTTTTTGGAGTTTGAGATGTTTTGAGGCTGTTTTGGTGTTTTTCAAGATTTTGCAAATGTTTTGATTTTTGATTTTTCAATGTTTTTGGAATTTTCAATGTTTTTGGATTTTGATGTTTTTTGAATCTTTTTGGATTTTGATGTTTTTCGAATGTTTTTGGATTTTGATGTCTTAGGGGCCAATCAGGGATTAGCCTTGCCTATGTTTAAGCTCAGAGACAACGTAGTTCAGATTCCAATGTTTTTGATGTTTTCTATTTTTGACTTGTTTTTGGATTTTGATGTGTTATGATTTTTTTGGATTTTTGCATGATTTGGATGTTTTTGGATTTTTTGATGTTTTGGATGTTTTTGGATTTTTCGCACGATTTTGACGATTAGGATATGGACATGTGTGATGGTATTAGTGCTCTGTTTATGATTTTTGTTGAAGACCAAGCTAAGGTTGATTGATCGAATCGATGGATTGATGATGATAACATTGTTGAGGATACACAACAATGTAAGGATTGGATTGATTAAGATTGATGAGGATAACATTGTCGAAGATACACGACAATGCAAGGATAGTGTTAAGCAACACAAGGATATCCCGAGATGATGATTTTTTTGATTTGATTGATCATGTTTGATAAAGCTTGATTTTGGAACAAAAGTTGTTTCAAATGATTTGATGTGGCGTTTGGCGTGCAACTTAGATGCAACTGATAGTGATTTCTTGGATTGATGTTTGATGAAAGATGACGCTTGATAAGGAACATTTTTTCGTCAAAATATGCCATGGGCTAGTGATTTCAATTTTGGATCACAAATGCTTTGACCAATTTTATTTCATGTTTTCCAATGTTTGGATCGCCACATAAGTCAAAGGATATAGATCAAGATTTATTCCCGAAGCAAGATCTAAATATCTACCCCCAATGTCTAGCAACGTATGGAATGTGATGGGTGGATGCTCGGATAGGTGTATGGATGGATGGATATGGCAAGCATGCAAAGGATTATCTTGCGATAAGATATTCGGATAAAGAATGCTCATTTGGATAATGCTTCATGGCTCAGATAACGCTGCATAGGATAGGATCAATGAAAATGGCCCATGTCAAGATGTTTACTGTAAGCAAGTGTAAAGCGTGCCCCAAAATTTTTTCAAGATCAAGATAACTTGGATGATGGATGTAGCAGATGAAAATGGATTGGATTAATGGTTTATGGATGAATGGATTTATTATGGATAAGATGGATGGAATGCTTAATTTATTACGGATGGGATGAGATGCTTTCACCTGAAGTGGCGCACGTAGATGCTCGATTCTACACATGATGCCTGTTTACCAAGTTTTCATCATGGTCTTGCCCAAAGTGCCGCCCATGCGGTTTTCACTAGAGGATGATTTTTTTCTTTACTATTTTCAATCCTTTTTTTGATTTTTTTTGGATTTTCATATTTTTTAATTTTTTTGGTTTTTTCTGAAAGATTCATGTTGAACCACCTGGTGGTGTTGACGTAGATGCCCTTGTCATAATGTGCCATCGGTATCCTACCTGAAGGAGCTACTTTGCTAAGATACGTGCACTTGAATGCAGCTTTTGGGATTCTTGATCTACTTTGTCGATACTAGAGTTAACTCTATCTCTATGCGTACATCGTGATAAAGTGCCTTCTGAATCCTTATGATGAAGGGCCGTTGCCAATACATGGCTAATATGAGAATTGGATATCATGCATGGAGGCGTGGATGGATTGTGTTTAGGTATAGGAGATGGATTGGTTGACAGCTTGGAATCTTTGATTCTCCAAACTTGGGAAGATGAACAATGATGGGTGGATACGAAAGTGTGTGTGGAATTAGGACCAACTGCTTGATATACCTTGTACGTTGCTTGAAAAGCCTGCTTTTGATTTTTTGGACATCTTTGATGGATACTTTTCCCTCTTTTATTTTGCCCCATAGTTTCTTTGACTGATGGAGTTTGATAGGGATGATCTTTCTTTGTATGCTTTGGTATCCATATGTATTTGATTTTTCCTTCAAGCTTGGCTTCTTTTGCTTTGATAATGTTCTTTATACTTTGATTTAACACTTTCCTTTGGTGTTGGTCCCAATTCGTGGATGGGATGATAGGTGGATGAAGATTCATGGCGTGGCTGGTTGTAGTATTGGCAATGGTTTCACCATAAGGATTCTTCATGCTCCCTATGTTGACATTTGCTTGAAACAGAGTTGCCCCCAGTATGGTGGTAGTAGCAACTTCATGCTTTGATTCTGCTTGTTTTGAGATATCTTGTTCAATAAACATGCTCTGACAAATGACCATTGTAGATGACATTGTTTCAATTCGCCGCTCTGCTAACTCTGGATGTTCTATCTGACTTGTTCCCTTGGGCGGATAATGATGGATATCTTTATTCATGATGTCCTCAATCTGAGTTTGGGACATATTTGATTCTGATGTTGACAACTCTGTTTGATTGTAGGAGTTAAGAATCTGCTCTTTTTGTGTGACAAAATCTTGTTCTAGATGAAGATCATCTGTGTGTCCATCCATAGAAAGCATCTCATGGGTAGATGGAGGAGTATGTGCTAGATGGATATGATCATCTTTCATAGATAAGAGAGTATCCATTAGATTATTGTAGTATCTTGAAGATACAAATTCTTGGTCTTGAATGATTTCGAAGTTTCTTTCGACATGCTTTGGATCAAGTTCTTGACATAGGTCAGTTTCAAAGGATGGATTGCTTACAAATGACTCTTGGATATCTTCATTATGCATGGAAAGTGGCTTAATATGTTCATGATCTTTGAGTGGACTTGGATCAGGTGTCGAGTTGAAGATCCCTTCAATATCAGCAATCATGAGGTCGAAGGATGTCAATACGTCTTGGAAAGGACCATTGCTATACTTTGGTGAAAGACATTGATCATACTTTAGAATAAATTCTTGAGATATGCCCTCTACCTCATTAGGTGATGTAGATACATTTTCAACATGATCATTGGTCGATGCCTTGTTGGATGAAGCGAAAATATCTTTATTGATGGATAGATCTTGAACATTGTTTTCAACAATTGTGGTAGAGAGATTTCTAATGTCTTCAACCATACGGTCAAATGATGTTGACATTTCTTGAATTGGATCATTGTTGGGTATTGTCGGTGTATTTTGATCATGATTGAGAAGTGACTCTTGACATATATTCATTTGATCATTGGATGGAGTAGACACAACTTCAAGGTGTTCAATGATGGAGTGATCTTGATCTTTGTTCTCAACAGTTGTCATCTTTTGTGTTTGTGCTCGTGTTGGTTGGGTAGCTTGAGAGGCTTGGGCAACTTGAGAGGATTGTTGCACTTGTCGAGCTCCTCGTGCTTGTTGCTTGGCTAGATATTGTTGGATGGCCTTTTGGTAGGCTTGGTGAGCTTTTAGCACAATGTCATATTGTCTTGCCGCATTTGGTTTTGGTGGTAGTGTGGCGGATTTGGAATCGTGTTGGATGCGATGATGGGTGTGATAGGGGTAGATGAGATTGATGGAAATGATGTCTCCACTATGGTACTCACATCAAAATCTGAAGGCAACTTGGCCCCTTGTTTTGCTAATTCAAGCATGTATAACGAAGGGTTGAGTCTCATCATGGCATTGATCATTCGATGATTATCCGGATTTTGGAGCATTTCTATCATTTCCTCGCGAGACATTCCAAAAGTAGGGTCCTCTCCTTGGTTTTCTTCTTGTGATGATGAGGGGATCAATGGATTGCTTGATTATGAGAGATTCATTTCTGCGTTGTTTTGGCTAAGATTGCTTGAAACGGGTGTTTCTTTGTTGGCTTCCATACTCTTCTTGTATTGAGATCTAGTTTGGACCATAAAACAAGGATCGAGAATGTTGGAGATGAAATCTCTTGATTCTTTGGATTAATCTCTATTTTATGTCCCAAAGTGAAAGTTTTAGGATGCTTTTTTAGGATCAAATGTGATGATGATATGATGGTGATGTTTAAAGATGGATGTTATGGATGTTTTGGCTTTTGATAAATCTTGAATGAAATACTAGGCTTTGGATTTTTGATTGGTTTGATTTTTGGTTTTGATTTTGTCAGCAGTCTTGTGGAATTTGGATTTTGTTTTGAATTTTGAACAAAGAAACCCTAAGATGTTTGATAATGATCTAAAAGATAGTTTTGTTCAAAGGATGATGATTTTGGATATGTGTGAGGAGAAGGATGCATCTACCCACACCTGTCCAAATAAAATGATTGTTTCACTTAGTATATGAAGAAGGATTCATCTACATACACTAAGCTAAGACAAGATGATTTGGATGACTTTGACTAAGGATATGCAAAAGGATGCATTTACACATTCCTAGCCAAAGGTGTTTTGATAAATGTTTTCAAGGACTTGGTCTCAATGATTTTGGATGATTGCTTGATTTTTTCATAAAGTCTAGTACTTCAAGGATGATTTCAAGGTTTCTTCAAAAGATGATTTGTGAGATGGATTTTGATGTTTTGAAAGATGGATGAAAGAGGTTTGATTTGTTTTGATCCCTAGATGAACCTAAAAAGGCCACTTTGTTTTCCAAGACCTAGGTATTGAAGAGCATGCATATGCTTCCTAAAGACCTTTGTAACCAAGGAATGATTTGAACATTTTGGATTTCCAATCAATGATTTGTGCTTTTGGGATTTGGAGTTTTCAACACACATGAAATTTCATTTTTCTTATCTTTGCTTAATGGCTTTATTTTACCAAAAAACTCTCTTTGATTAAGGTTTCAAACTAAGATGTCCAAAGTCTTAATTTCTTTAAACCCCACAAGATATTTTATGTGAAAATTCAATGAACTTAAGGAAAGGGTTTTCCTATTGTTTACTCAAGAAGACAAATTGAGGTATAATCCAATGCTTAGGAACCTCTACGGACGTGAATCCACAGGGAAAGCAGTAACATATGGATTGAGTCAATGATATTTGTCTTCAAGAGGGTTTGAAATTTTGAGAATCATGTTGAATGTTTGTTTGCAAAATGTTTTTGAATACAACACTGTATTTTCAGACGAAGAACAATTACAAGCCCTATGGATGTGTAAGACAATATTTGTTGGATTCCCACTTGGACAAGTCTAGCTATGCTTATCTCTAGCGGATGGTTAGATGCTTGACCCATTGGCTCCCCTCCATGGCTCATTAACGTCAATCAGGGCAGCCAAGCATCAACACCCATGAAACTCCCATGGCGTGCTTTCCATCTCTACTAGAAGACTATAAGAGTGTGGGGTGGCTTCAGAATGACCGTTCTTGCACCAACAAATAGATTAAGGATTTTGGAAAATTCTAGCACATGGGTTCTAGTAAGGACTTTCCATTCGTGGAGATTGACCCATACGGCAAGAGTCCCCTTTCAGATCCATCCTATCAGAGCCAACCACGTGATTATGGCGTTTAACCAAAACCCACATTTATATCCCGGTTGGAAATACTCTTGGCTTTAGAGTGTTACCTGTTGAGTCGTTCCCTTGGGTGAGTACTTTTTCCCCAAGGCAGGCCCTCTAAGATAAACAAAAGCAAGCAAAGACACAATCCATAACTCGATCAATCTTTGATGGCACAAAGAAAGAGAATGTATGCGAAAATGCCCCTACTCACACTCACACAAGATGTTCAATTTTTTAAGCCCAAATTGAAGTGTTTCAAAGCAATAAAGAGTGTTTTTCTTGCACCCTAGATCACACGAAGCGCAAGGGGAGAGGATACGCACTCAAAAGACAACATCACACAATTCAAGCACTTGTTCGTTTTATAGCCTTCAAAGCAATTGTGATTTCGTTTTAAGCACCAAAATGAAGTGTGAGTTTTGATTGTTCAATTCTTAACCTCAAACAAAATCTAGTAAGTTTGTCCTAAGATTCATTTTAAGTCCTTTGCAATGAAAATCAAATTGTTCGTTTTAGACCCAAATGAAAATTAGTGTTCTAAAATGAAAAGATAAACAACTTCGTGAAGTAGTGTTGATAAAACACTAAAGTGTTTAAAAACACATTATGTTTTCAAAAAAAAAAATTTCCCCTCCTTTCGTTTTCATTTGATATCCTCCTCCTTGTTGACTTTTCGCTTTCCTTGTACCTTCGTTGTTCGTTTGTACCTATTAAACAAAAGGAAATCATGTGAGGATCAAAATATTAAATTGATTTTGTTTTAATCATTGATTAAAAGAATGATTTCAATTAATAAGGACTCAATGATTTTTAGACTAATAAATGAATCATTAATAATAATCTTGCTTTCCACAATGCAATGATCATTGATAGAAATAAGATGGTTCATTTGTCCTCTTTAGGATCTTGGCTGCAAACAACATAAAACAACAATAAGAATGAGAAAATAAAGTTGAATAAACAAATGATGAATGACTAAACATGCTGATTCACACCGATGTAAAATATGTGTAGTAAAAATTGCTAGGCATGGTGGTTAGCTCAATTAAATGTTTTTCTAGCACCTGAATACTCTACTTTCATGCTGGCACATCCAAATACTACCCTTGATAGTGGATATTACTGAGAAATCTAGTTGATGTTGACTGTAAAACTCGCCTTCTCATTGATTCACACTCCAAGGAATCTTGATGTGACACGAGGGAGGACAAAAGTGCTGGGGAAGATCTTAATCTCTTCTCCCTAGGTAAGCCTCCATCAAGCATTGAGAAGACATGGCGTAGGTATAAATTGCAGAATTTTGACATAAAGAGAGTAATGGAGACAAGGCGTAGATGCAGATAAAGCTTTCAACATTAATTCCTTTTATCTGTACCATCGAAAAGGAACTTTATAACCAGCCAAAAATAAAGATCTTTAAGATGTTTTAAGCAAATGCAATTGGTAAGTGCCCAGCTGTATTCCACTACCATTCAAGGAGTTGCGCAAATTTTGTGGCACAACTAAGAGACGATGCATGAAGGCCAAGCTACATGATAGCTGCAGACAGCTGAATAATAGTTTAATGAGCGCAAATTTGGCAGATGCATGATAGCTGCAGACAGTTGAATAATAGTTGAAAATTTTATGAAGAGTTAATACAAAACAATGTTAACGACTGTCTTATATGTCTCTTCATAACTCTCAGAAGGCATTTTGGCACTTAGCATTTAAGAAGGCGTGTGATTTCTTAATAAGATGCACCAGATTCCACAATAAAAAAAGAAAAAGCTTTGATTATCAACTTGTCAAAACCTTTAAGGCACTCAGATATTGCCAAAAGTGAAGCCATTGGGAAATTCTGCAAGCAGTAAATTAGATTTTTCTATCCTCATTTTCCTTTAGGAAGAAAATTTGACTATCACAACCGATGCTAGTGAGAGGAAAACAAAAGATTTTTCTATCCTCACAGCTGTGGAAGCTGTTGACCACGTTCCACTGCCTTGTACACCAGATTTTCAACCTGAAATTGTAGATCAACAATACAAACTTGTTAAATCCATAAAAACATAAAACCACGCATTAAAAAGTCTTTAAAAAGCAATCAAAGGACAGCAAAAAAAAAAAACAAGGCATGTGAACAATTTTGACCGAATGCCTTAAGAAAGTTGAAGCGCAGGCAAAGCATGTGAACTCTGAGACAGGATGCTTCAAAGTACTATAGTCTCATCGAACGCCATGGTTGCAGAATAAACAAAAAATTAATCCTTATAGCGCCAATTTGTCAAACATTCATGACAGTAATTTCACTTGCTGTTAGACAGTGACTGATTTCCTTCGTGAAATGTGTTTGAGAGCCCAGCCTTTGGGATTCTTCTTCTTGCTTTGCTTGGCAACCTTGGGGTTTGTCCCCTCACCTTCCTGCACGGACCAAAGAAAACAAAAGAATAGCCAACAGGTTGATAAGTTCAAATGCAGCCACTAAACAAAGGAAAGCATTATAAAGATTTTGAATGCGGCTGTAACGTACAGGTCAGATTCAATATTGAGGGCAACGTATTGACCAGATGGAGATAAGAATCTAAAAGCTCGTGAAAAGAACGCTAAAATTTGTGTCCATTCAATGGAGAAAAAAAATGCTAAGAAAACAGAAATATAATCTCGATAGAATATGAAGCACAGATGCACATATTTATTTAGCAGAAATAAAGCATGATTTGCCTCAAGAAATGCTGTGTCATTTTATGGCCTTTCCAGATTTGATAAGCCCTATAGTCAATTGCTTAGATCATATTAGATTCAATAAATATTTCTGTTGATAAACCCTCCTTCTAGCGCCATAATGTAGACCCTAAATCTGCATTTTGCTCAAAAACAAAGAAGCATGAGTATTGTTAGTTAAATCAAGCAAAATCAGATATAGAATCCATATGAAATATTGAATCATGCTTCATAATGCAATCCAAACAAAAAAATATCAACTAAACTAAGTGAAAGCACAAAGAAGCAAGAATCCAACTCTATCTCATATTGGATTGGTGTCACATGTGCTAGTGACCCTTTCCCAATCCTTGATTGGTAAGCTTAGATGATGATGATGCCATGGAAATGATGAGCAAAATTAGTTCTCAAGGAGAGTAACTTTGCATATGCTTTTTGGATGAAATTGTGGAGAGATTGTGAAGGATTTGATAAGAGATGAAGCCTCTATTTTATAGATTTTCAAAATGCTAAGTGTTGAAAATGGACCAATGTGGGACAAAGATCAAGCCAATAAGATAAGGCCACTTGTCAAGCGATGATTGGTTGATGTATGTGCAAGATTTGGGAAGAGTGCCCATGAGAGGGAAAATTTGAATTCAAATTGGCAATGAATGCTGATTTTGACTTTGGAAGGGGACATGTAAGAGGCCTCATAAATGCTCTATTGGGTGTACATGTCCACTTGGGGGGAAATTCAAACTTGGAGAATATTCTTCCATTATGCCAAGTTGAAAATAAAGATTTTGATAAATCAATTAAATGCAATTTCATGTGCAAGTGGCCAAATCTAGAGAATGCAAGTGGGTGAGATTAGCATTAGATTTAATTAGGATTAATTAGCTAGGATGATGATTAGCTGATTTGACCACTTTGACTTGATTTAGGGATTTAAATCAAATCAAAGGGAGATGAATGATGCTCTGAGATTTAATTAAATAAATGATTGATTTATTTAATCAAAGAGATGATGATAGGATCAAGTTTGCCTCATAAATGCTCTGTTGGGTGTACATGTCCACTTGGGGAAATTCAAACTTGGAGAATATTCTTCCTTTATGCCAAGTTGAAAATAAAGATTTTGATAAATCAATTAAATGCAATTTCATGTGCAAGTGGCCAAATCTAGAGAATGCAAGTGGGATGAGATTAGCATTAGATTAAATCAGGATTAATTAGCTAGGATGATGATTAGGCTGATTTGACCACTTTGACTTGATTTAGGGATTTAAATCAAATCAAAGGGAGATGAATGATGCTCTGAGATTTAATTAAATAAATGATTGATTTATTTAATCAAAGAGATGATGATAGGATCAAGTTTGATTTATTTGATTTAAGTTGATGAATTTATCCTGATGAATGGATGAGTGTGATTTTGATCAAATGCATAATGCTAATTTTGCGTGTCTACAGTACTATTGAACAAGTTGCTTGCACTTATGATGTTGTTTTCTTTGCTTGTGCAGCCCTTACATAATGTTAGAAGTAATGTTGAATAGGTATCTTGTAAGCTTCCATGACAACATGCTGCCAACTAATATTTAGGACAATTTCCTTCATGGGCTAAAGTAAAAGACCTGAAAATGACATCAGATAACTCAATTAGCAATATGTTTTCCCATTATTGAAGTTGAAACAAACCTTCAATTCCTTCTTTATATTGATGAGATTGGATAGTTTTGACACAATCCATTTATATTGATGGGATTGGATAGCCTTGACACAATCCATTTTTCAATTGCAAGTTTGACCTTATTAAAAAAATAATATTCTAACAAATTCATAAATTGGATAAGCTTTTAAGGTTGATTTTAGCTTCAATGATAATTTTATGTTGATATTATGGAAGTAGACGCATTGAATGTTCAATGGTTGTACTCTCTAGGAACATATATACAATCACCGAGAATGGATCTTCACATTAAAGCAAGGTAACCATGAATATACTAACAAATCCTTACCTCCAACACAATTTTAATATGGTCTTTTAATCTCAAGCGAATGCAATTTTGAATAAGAGAAAATTTGTAATTTACATCCCACTTGTATTGTATGTGTGGATTCTTCTAGAGAGATTTGAGAGTTGCTTTTCAAGTATAAGGTAATTTTCCAAGATCTACCAAAGATAAACGATTGTCTTCCTACCACATTTTGAATGGATAATGATTTCCTTCTTCCCATGAAATGAGATGACAAAAACAAAAATTACAAGGAAAACCAAAAAGAAAAATTAACAATGCCACAGGTTGCAGAGGATTCACTGTGGGCACAAAATTCAGACCTTGGACTCATCCAATGAAATTCAGACCCTGGACTCATCGAGGTGCATCCTGCCCAAATCCAAGGCCCAACATACATGCCCTGCCTGCATCCACAGTGGACCCGACCAAAAATGAAACAGATCCAGATCTGGGGGTTTTTCTAAGAGAACTAGTAACTAAGACTTGAGCAACATCATGGGAGAAAATGTGACAAATAACTTACTACAAGCAAGAACCACCTAATAGGCACAAAATCTTAGTATGAAAATCATGGCTTCATAAGATTCATGTGCTTCTTCTGATAGTGAACCAAAACTTGTTTTATAAAGAAAGAATTGGTACAACTTGACACTGTCAGACAAAACAATGCATAGTAAGCTTTTTACCACACATTAGACATAGGAGGGGGGGAAATGTTTCAAAAAATAGGTATGCATATGTGACCTCTGATAGCATTCATATGTGACCTCTGATAGCAAACCCAGACAAAAGGGCAACATAGAGGGTGTTTGAGAGGCTCCTTACATGAAACATTGACCATTGTCATTGTAACAGAAAACAACTTTAAAAAGTAAAAAACCATTAACACCACTCTAGATTGCACAAGCAATGGCCTGGAAATAGCACCGATGCCCTGTAAATATGCAACCTTAAATAATTTATTTATTTTAAATTACCACGTTAATTATAATATAGACAAATACAATTTTTGTAACTCTTATAAAAGATAAATATGATAAAACTTCATTTACAATACTGAGGATTCCAAATTTTGGTATACTCCAGCATAAAGTGGAAAACATATTTACCAATTATGTTTGTACCTTTGGTTACAGAACAGTAATACATCTCCAGTAACTTCACTTGAGAAAAGAAATACTTGAGCATTGTTATAACTATAAGGTTTGGATTTGCTATTAAGACATAAAAGCTGATTATACATTACCAACCTACCAGCCTATACAAGAGTGAGCTGTAATAGAAGGCCCAAGTAGGGACACCAAAGCCAACAATAAACATCGGGTTTATGACAACCAATAGCAATACACCCAGTTAACACCTTGGATAGTGACAGACAACATCATCTACTTCCCTTATACTTGAATGATATCTTAAAATGTTCATGTTTGTCCCTACCGAATACACCAGCAATTGTAATCTTTCTGCTAAGGCATACAACACCAAAGATTTATAGGTGCCATAAAAAATTGCACATGCAACTTGAAGCAGACCAAGGAAAGCCATTCTCCCAAGGTCATCTAAACTTTAACGCATATCCTACAAGGTAGACTTCATCTGCAACAAACAGAAACATTATAAAGACCAGTAGCCTTGCTTCATATTAAATGTCTAACCAAAGACTGCTTGTAAATAAAGGATTGTGGTAGACCTTAATACTAGTGCTTAGTGTCATCTGTGCCCCTTTTTGATCTCCTTTTGTTACTGGCAGAGGCTTTAGAACTGCTACCTTTAGCTCTAGCTAGTGTATTATTTACATCAGATAAACCATTCTCCAAAGGTTGAACCAGATTCTCAAAATAATTACGGGTTACACTGCAACAATAAAAACACCTTAAGGACAATGGAGATACACTAAAAATAGGTAAAAATACGCAAAACTAAATTTGGAATTGGAAAATACCTGGTAGGACCTACAAGCTTTGTACGAAAGTCATTAAAGTCTTTTACAGCAGTTTCACCCTCAATATAACCTTGCAATTCTTTCTCAGCACACTGATGAAGTCACTCTAAACTAGATTCGACTTCAACTGAAAAAGAAGGTGCACAACACTATCTTTCATTAGAAACCACGTTAATTGCTACAGGCTATTGCCATATACTGCTTAATAGCAAGCATTGTTTACTATTTGCAATTGCAAAGAAGAGACCACAATAAATCAATAAAATTGATGAAGCCTGAAACAAAAATTAAGCATATCTATCATTAATTAATTATTGTATGCTATAGAATTATAAGTTCTAATCCAGTTCCAAAAGAAATTCTATTTGCATATTTCATTCATTCTTACCCAGACTTCGAGGGTGTGTTGTTGAGATGTGGTGATTGCTGGATAAGTTGAGAAAGAGCTGTGATTGGAGAAAGTGCAGCTGAAAACAAAATCAGAAATAAACTAAGAGAGCCACCCCTACATTGTTAAGTATTGTTGCTGGTCAAAAGAAACTACAGGCTGCAAGTTTTGAAGCATCAAAAGCCATAAGACAAAGAGATGGCTCCTCCCTTGAAAGAGAACAGTCATCAATTATGATTTGTACATCATTGTTCCTGTCACTAGTATGTCTGTTTTTTGTTTTCATTGTGAATGTGTGATATCAAAACTCTCTTAACACAATGGTATATGATAATGACATGGAAATAGCTGAAGCATAAAAACCTATGCTAATTTTCTAACCATATAAAAACTAGCATTTGCACCTTGGTGTGCAATGGGTACACCGAAGAGGTATGAAAGGTCAATTAGAGAAAATTTTGATGTTTTTTTTGCAAACATATGTGGAATACATGAGGTCTATTGGTGGGTCATTTAGCAAATGATGTTGTTTATGTAACAAAGGTCTAAATGGAGAAGAAAAGACCTCTAAATTGAGAATATAAGTAGGCTCGATTACCAATTTGGTCATGTTATGTTTGTAATAGGGAGAGAGTAGAGAGAGAGTGAGGGAGAGTATGAGAGTGGTAGATATAGAAAGATAAAGATAGAGATGGAAGTGATATATAGACAGAGGTAGAGAGAGATGAAGAGATAATGAGATAGAGATAGAATGAGAGATAGGGATATAGAGGTAGAGAAATATATGGATAGAAAGAGATAAAGAGAGGAGTGAGAGGAAGATCGAGAGAGAGAGACAAATATATTAATATTTATTTTTCAATAATTTAAATGTATATACTTTAAATTTAATTATTCATTAGAAAAATTTATATATTTATAATAGTGAAGTTATTATAGGAGTTCGGTTTATTTTTTCTATATCCACCTCTCTACATCTTATCTCTATCTCCCTCTCTCTTTTATGTCTTTCTCTCTTTATAAGTCTGTCCCTCTATATCAAATAACATGCTACCTTGAGCATAACTCCCCAAGGAAATATACCATTCTTGGTTTTTTGGCATGAAACAAGTAATCAAAAGTTAGTTTTTCTTTTCTCTATATTTCTTTCCCTTTCTATCTCTTATATTTCTATCTATCTTGCTCTACATCTCTTTTTTATTCCGTTCTCTTTCAATCTTTGTCTCCACCTATATCTATATTTCTTTGTCTCTATCTCTCTATTTTTTTCTATCTCCATCTTTATCTCTTCTATTATAATTTAACTAATGTATATAATCATACTTGTAAATTATTTGTAATATCATTGTTTCCTCTAGTAAATGAAGAGTACAACTTACACGTAGCTTAGTGTATATTTGAGAATCATGCATATTTATCTTCCACATTGCATAGTTGGGCCTTTTGAGGAGTTGGGCATTCAAAAGGAGAAACTTTGGTGTTCATTTGATGACACCACAAAACAAAATATTTATTCCACCGTAAAAAAATATTTATTAGTAATTTTATTTTGATATATACACTCCCTTTCATTGATGAAGAAAATATTGGAGATGAGCTTTGTATGCTCGTGTAGTGAGACACATGCACTTGTGTGGTTAATATACCTTGCACTCATAATTTATATCATATCCTTCCTTGATCTTAGCATGGATATTATTTTCTTAGCATTACATATCAAACAAGAATTACTCTTGTAACCCTTGCTGAAGTAATTTATCCAATTCTAGATTGCCAATATTTTGGAGAGATTCTAGCAGGGCAAAATAGAATTGATCTTTGGGGCTTCATCTTAGACTCTTAGTTTTTTCTCATCTTCATGGTTTTTTGCAACACTATTGCATTGAATGGCGCAAGCGACATCCACCAAAGATTGTGAATCCACCACTCTTTTGCTACAAATTACAAAAATTTAGGAAAAAACTCTAGGAAATTGGTTTTGATCACCAGTCTAAGTTATTGGCATCTAAAAAAATCATATTACATCTAAAGATATAGTCTCCTATATTTGCCTTCTTAACATTATCTTTAGTCCTCCAACATCCCATATTAGTTTCCATTAAACAGATTATAGGAAGTGATATATTGAAGTAGAGTGGGATATATAGAGGGGGTAAGAGTGAGATATAAAGGAGTAGATATAAATAAGTGATAGAGAGAAGGGAGAGATAGAGAGATAAAGATCGAGATAGGGAGGGAGAAACAAAGAGTGTGTTTGTGTGTGAGTGAAAGGGAGCTATAGAGATAAGTGAGAGAGATAGAGAGGAAGATAGAGATAGAGGTGGAGATGGAGATGAAACATCATTTGACAAAATGGTGTAACAATTGACTTGATGTACTATACAAATGTATGCAAAAAATAGACCAATTTTTTTCCCAATTAATATATATATTAGAGTTATTGATAATATTATTAGATAATAGTTATAAAAAATTAAAATAACTATAATTATTATATTTTACCACTCCCTTCTTGAATAATATAAGAGATCATCCATCTATTCAAGTCTAACTAAACTTTATCATGAAAGGTAGTTTCATCTTATAGAAAAACATTTTCACATAATCACTACTCCACTCCTCTTCACCAACATGCTCATTCCACCCTTCTTTGTTTACAAATTTCTTAAATAATTTATTTCTCGTCAAATTGTGATACACTTAACAAATATGCTTTATTAAAATTAATTTTATGATTAAAAAATAAAATTCCTTATATCTTAAAAAATCATTTTCAATAAAAAAGAATGACATGACAAATTTATCATTTATTTATACTATAATAACATCAAATAACTTATTTAAAAATTATTTATTTAAAATATTAAAATTATAAAATAACTATCAAATAAATGAAATAAATTTATTTTTAAAATGTCATATTTAAAATATGTATGTCAATTATAGTAATAAAGTAATAAATATTCAGAGTTGGGGGTGCCCATTATGTGGTTACAAGGTAGTGGCATGTTGCACTCAGTTTTTCATCATCCTCCTTCCATGATGCTTTGATGGATGTCCACTGCATGTTGCAAAGCTCCCATTTTAGCAAGGTTGTGGAATTTGGATTTACACCTACCCACTGCATTTGGTTGAAAGTTTCTAAAGCCTTCACCTTAGGTGTGAGACCGGTAGGTGGAAGATACCCAAGGAAACTTGGGAAGAAAGAACTTGTATTTTTTGCAATAAGGGGGCTGTGGAAACGGAATGGAACTTCGTCATGGAGTGCACTGCTTACGTGGATATCCGCACTCAGCATGAAAATTGTTTGAAAGTTGACAATATGCACCAGCTATTTGAGGAAGATAAGATTAATCAAACGGCTAGCCTTCTGGTCAAAATTAATGGCAGGAGATCAGACTTGGAAAATAGCATGAAGAAAAATTAAAGCATGTTTTGTCTCGGTCCCATAGACTGTTTAGTCTCATGGACTTCATTAAAATCTTTCATTCATTCAATCAACAGTTCACATGCCTTGTTAATGCTTCCACTTTTTGCATGCATGTCTACTAGGGCAGTTGCCATTATAATATCTGAAAAAGTTCCTCTATCCTTTATGCTTCTATGAATGCACATATTGTTCCAAATGTAACTGTGATGGAGCATGATCAGAAGCAGCACGGAAATTGAGATTTGCTTCTGCTATGAGAGCATTTCAAACAACAATAATCCCAAGCAAAAATATGCACCCTAAGATGAGGAACAATAAGTATGAAGAACCCCTGAGACATTGAAGCACATATCAAACCTCTGCACAGGCCTGACTCTTGGATACAATACAGTCTTTCTGAATGCTGCAAGGATTATCTGGTATGCAGGCTCTACAATGTAGGTCAAGGTTGTGCCAGAATCAATGACAGTTCCCCCATTGCCCCGAACATCAATACTCCAATCCCTGAGAAGGATGGGAAGAAGAACCCCTTCAACAAAAGCTTGCTTAATCCCAATGTAGTAAAAGGTCTCTGCAAATCTGTTCTTGAGAAAAGGAGTGAAACTCGTATATTTCTTCAATGAACGCTGCAAAGGTGTCTGCCCGAATACAAGATAACTTGTTTGTGGGGGAGAAATATTGTAGTCCACCAAGCAGTAAGAAAATATGTTTCCAACAAGTTTACCAAGCTGTGAAGTGAATGAGATAGGCCCATTCCCTAACCCCATCACGCCATGTGCTCCAGTGAATGGTAGACCTGTAAAACTAGGCCCTGAACTCTTAATCCCACAAACAATCCCCTGAACTTGTGTTAAGGGTTGCAGTCTCCTTGGAGAAAATCCCACTGCTATCAGAGAGATCTACATAGATATAATCATACATGCAGGAGCTATGGATCCTTGTGCGATTGCATGAGGAATCTGCGGGAGGGGGTTGCAGAATTTGGCTTTGAACCTGACAATTGCATTTGCGTGTGGATGAGACCACATCTCTTTGAGGCATCTTGTCAAACACTTCGCGTGCCTTGTCTATGCTTCCACATTTTGCATACATGTCTACTAGGGCAGTTGCAATTACATCTGACAAAATTCCTCTATCCTGTGTGCTTTGATGGATGTCCATACCCTATTCCAAAGCCCCCATTTTTTACAAGCAGGGAGCAACAATGTGGGTACCTGCAAAAAAATGAGAGCGTAAAAGCAAAGCGTTCACAGGGAAAAGATAATACATCAGGTTTAAGGGTTTTGAGATTTGCAAAAGACACAGATGAAAAATGAAATTGTTGGACAACGCTTGCAAATGTTTCTGTCAGTATTTTGATTCGGCAGATAATGGAGATCTTCTATTGGCGACCTCATTTTTAGTTTGTTGCAGTTGTGTTACCGAGTTAACGCAATGAATGTAGAAAGTGAAAAACGGTCGTAAACACAGTGAATGTAGAAAGTGAAAAACGGGGGTAAAAATGATGAACGACCCAAATTATTTTCATCGTAGTGCAGCTCCTTTAGAGTAATCTGAGCCGTTGACCTTGAAAATCAGCCCGGCAATGTTCATAGAGGGAACGCCTTCAGCGTAATAATTGAACAGTAACAAAATATAAAACAAAAATTAATGATTATCTATACAAGTTTTTTATTTAAATAACACAAGAATTTGAATTAAATTAACAAAAGAATTTAAGTTAAATTAACACAAAAATTAAGGACACTAAAATTGTCTCACAACTAATTTCATTCATCTTTTCGAATACCATGCAAATTCATGCTCTACCAATATCAATATGTTATGTAAAATACTTGTGCTGGAACAGCAGAGAAGTGATTTAGTATCTTAATCTATATTAACGAGAAATGGATGACTGAACAGATTTAGAGTGATCGATGATTAAAAAAAAAAAAATCTCAATTCAACAACTATTAACATGATTAAAAAAAATAGCTAAATATTATATCTAATACCCAAACTCAATATATTACATATTTCTATAATTTTATCCATCTACCAACTATCTGCAATTGCAAAGAAGAGACCACAATAAATCAATACGATTGATGAAGCCTGAAACAAAAATTATGCATGTATCTATCATTAATTAATTATTGTACGCTATAGAATTATAAGTTCTAATCCAGTTCCAAAAGAAATTCTATGTGCATATTTCATTAATTCTTACCCAGAAAATTTGCTTATGTTTCACTAATTCTCTTCTCATAAATTTTATAAGTTAACATTTAAAAAAAAATCAACATTCTAATTCAGTTTCTGAAACAAGAGTAATTCCTTCTCTGTAAAAGAGCTCACCCAAAACATATTACATAAAAATGTATCTCAAGTATCAAAGAGAATATGGATCTTCTGTTTCCAATATTGCTAATACCAAAATCTCCTCAATGATTTTGTTTTGCATACTTACATGAAATATCAAATCGCAAACTAACGAGGGGAGTTAAATCAATTCCTGAAGTTCTACCCCTTTCTTGATTTAATTTGAAGTTCTTGGATCATTTTCAATATCTCTTGTCAAGAATCTACCATTGGTGCAGGAGAATATACATGGTGAGGGAGCTTAAGTTATGTTTTTAATAGATTATCACAGTGAGACTAAAATCCTAACTGAAAGATCCTCTTTCTTGATCATAAATAACTTTTTACAACAATAATAATTACAGGGGGTGCCATGAACAAAAAAATGTTTGTACATCACCATCATTATTAGCATTACTCATTATATATTGCCTAAATTTTCCAAAAAGAATCAACTCACATAGCAAGATATGCTACGGCTTAGACAATCAATTGTGTCTGGTTGTGGACAGTGATCTAACTTGACCCTTTCTATCTTTAGGTTTATGATTATAATGTAAGTTTGCTGCCACCATACTCATCTCCATCATTTGCTTCATTTTTGTAGCTTCTCCATCAACTCATTTTAAGTCACTCACATTGATTTTTTCCCTGTGCTTATGTTTGTAGTTGTTTTGGCAGCTCCATTGTGCATTATGTAGAATACAGACCTCTTTCTGTCTACCATTGATAATGAGAAGCAGACAAACATATAGAGATATGTCGTACAATAGCATGGTTATAGACCATATCTTGAGATGGATTTTCAACATTGTGGACAATGTCCTACTCTTTGCTTACAATAAGGATATCCTACTCAAAAAAGGTTTGAGCTTGGGTATCCATCACAGATGATTTTGTTGTAAAGCTAGGCAATAGAGTTACAGACATGGCAGCTAGAGATTGGATTCTTGGTCAGAGTTTCCTAGAAAATGAAATTCTACATCTTGGGGAGCACTCTAATAAAGGTCCTCAAAAATTGGAATAAGGGAAATTTTCTTTCCCCCAAATGGAAGGGAATGGGAGACAACAAGTGCACTCTGCTGGTGCTGGAGAAAAGGCAGGTACATTTGGCATTATACTACTAGGCCTTAGCTCTGTCTGTGGACAATTTCTAGGTCATTCTTCGTAATGTTTGCTTGGAGCTCTACAGTCTTTGCAACCTTTTGACATCTCCCTTGTCTTTCTAGGATGGTTCTCTCCCTGTTCCTTCCAATTTAGCTTTTGTAGTAGCTTATGGTTCTTAATATTTTGTAGTAGCTTATGATTCTTAATATTTTGTAGTTGCTTATGTTTGTGTTCCCAGCTTGGCTGTGGTTTTTGTTTTTATTGTGGTTTCCTAGTTTTGCTTCTTGGATTTTGTGGCTTTAGGCCTGTATGTAATTGTTTTAAATTTATATCTTTTAGCATAGGTCCCTATAGAACCCACCATTAACCTATCCACAAAAAAAAATTAAAGGGAATCCTATAAACATACAAAAGCTTCAGGTGTAGAGTTTAACATTGTTTGCATTGTCATTATTATAATTAATCATTATAGTTGCACTATATATTCAATACGAATCAATTCACATGGCAAGATATAATATAGCTTTGATAAACAAAACTAGTCCCCAGGATAGCAAACACGGTGCCAAAACAGATGATCAGAACATTTGCAAGCAACCGAATCTTAGGGAAATCCCTCCTACAAGCAATCATGTGAATGATAGAAGGAAATACAAAACCAAGAGCATAGCAAACACTACCACCTACCACAGACAGAAAATATGCAAAATTAGGTACCAGCATGGCAACTAATGTAGTAAAGAACATAGACAAAGACCTTAAGAGAAGTGAATACTCGCCTTTATTGAATCTGCTCTCCATGACTTCGTGTGCAGGATTCATCATCAAAGGAAATGTAAAGAACAAATTAATACATAGAGCCAGCTACACCAGATCAGTCATCAAGTTCTTCCCCAAATTTAGCGTAATGATGTCTCTTGTCTCTGCTCCAAATGCAAAGTATCCCAACACGCCAAAACATCCATAAGTAACTGAGATAAGAAGAATTGCCAAACCCAAGATTCTACCAAATTTATGTTTCTTACCTGCCACTATCTCAAGGGGCAACACCATGCCAATTCCTTCAAAGGAATAGATGGCCACCCTGGTGCCATAAGGAATGATGCTTAAACTTGTAAAAGCCTGCAAATGAGGGCTATTATTCAAATAGGTAACCAATTCGTCCACCATCACAACCACCATTGTTGCAATGTCCACCACATTGGCAAAATACTCAAAGGGGCCATGTGGGTGAGGGTTCGAACCCTACTAGCTTCATCAGATGGAAAATTAGACATGAGGCTCCTGAAACTGTTGACATTCATCTTCCAAGTGCGTTTTTCTTTTTTGCTTTCTTTTTTCACTATAATTGATTACCTGGTAGAAAAAATTAGAAACCAACCAAGCCCAACAGCAGAAATCCAAGGTTCTATTATTATCAAGTGAAAATAGAACTCATCAGATTCATCTAGAGGATTGCGAAAACACTCAATCCTTAATGCAGTTCTGGCAGAAGCAATTGTACATCGCTCTTTATTCCGGTCATTATTCCAAAAAGTAAAGAAAGGAAGACTTTGAAGGTTGGTTTCCTAAAGTTGAATTTTATGGATTTGGTACAATTTATTCTGTTGTGCTAACCAAACAAGAGGAGATACCCATCATCTAGCTTACCACAAAATATTTAGTATTTTTTGCAATGTTCCCCACTGGAGAAATTTTGTAAAGCGGATATCCAAAAAATAAGTCACTAAAACCATGGCAAGCAACTTACCTCAAGACTTTACACAAATTGTATCGTGCTATCGACGATGCAGAAGAGAAAAAATGGGCAAAGTTTGCAAGAAAAAAAGTACAAAACCCTACCACACCATTTTTTTTTAAATGACACGAAAGAAAACTAGTCTTTTTACAGTTGCTTGCTTCAATCTATTCAGTTAACGAGATTTGAAGTGAGCAATAATGTGGAAATTTTTAAATAAATAAAAAATGATTCGTCTGCCTCCAACTTCCCAAAAAAAAAAACTCATTGAAACCATGGCAAGTGACTAACCTTAAGATTCTGCACAAATTGTGTCTGCTGTCAACCATGCCGATGAAAATAATGTGCATAATTTGCAGGAAAAACTTACGAAACCATTATACAGCAAATATTTATTAAAATGAGACTAACCAAAAAACAATAATCTTATAGCTGCTACTTCAATCTATTCACAGTCCGCGATCATATTCTAGGCTGCAAATCATTCTCGCACATTTACTGTAAATATGATTGGACTCAGTAATAAATATGGTGAACAACTTGCAGGATGATCCCACACCCGCTTGTACAATAATTGAAGTCGCACCATAACCGCCGTAATCTACAAATTGCATTTCGATACGCGCAATACATGTTGCCGTGTAAAAATATAAAAGGGTACAAAAAATCGGCAGAAAAATTTGCTTTACACAATCTAATGGGAGGCGATAAACACACTGTCAACCAAGCCCTGTAGTTGCATTTAAACCGTGCTCCAAAAGCTCAAATAGGAAATGCCTTTGGCATAATTAAATGGATTTAAATAATTAGACAATATAAGATGTAAATTCATTTTAAAGAGTTTGGAGTGTATTCAATTTGTCTCATATAATAATTATTTGTATCTTTTTAGGCAAAATTTAATATGTTTTTTTAATTAAATTTTCTTCATTTTTCTATTGTGATCATTATTGTGTTGTTATATAGGTACAAGTATGTGTGCTCCTATGAACCATCTTTTGGAACAATGTGTATCAATATAAAAAGGTCATAAAATGAAGAAGACTTGATGAATATTAATTGATCTCCAAAGTTTGTGCACACATGGGTTGTTTTGCAAATAAGATATGCATGAAAATACTTATCTCAGTCTTAATGTGTAATATAATAGTTTTCTTAATGTGTAATATAATAGTTTAATAGATTAAAGCCTACAACAATACTACAAAAGCAAGCACTAAAGTGGCATCAAAGAAAACAACTACTTATAGATTATCACGTAATATGATACTCACAAATAAAATGTCAACTCTAAGGTTTTCACAAATTGGGATAACAAAATTCTAGAGAATTGAAACTTGATTCATCCCCCTTGGTCACGCCCACAAAAGGATATAAAAGTCACAGCAGAACTAAACCTGGGAATTGGACATTCCAATAGGCGACTCACATCTTCTCATGGTCATTCATTTATTTTATCAAACCAAGGAATGTATACTTGAAATGGAGCAGCACGGTATGTGCACTAAGAACTAGTTTCCAGTCACCATCTATAGAAAGAAAATGCTTAAAAGAAATGCAACGCAAAGCTTTTTTAACTTAGACACAACTTGGCAAAAATAGAAATCATAACAGCTATTATTAAAGGACAAACTGTGAACTGGCCTTATGCTGCAGGAACAGACACAGGGATGGATTCTCGATGCTGCAGGAACAATACAAGGCTGAGTTTGCGTTGAAATCTACAAAAATAGATTCTAACTAGTAATCAACATGAAATGAACAGTTAACTACAACAACTTGCTATAGAATACTTACTAAGTGGGCCCCCTTAGTAAGCATTAACTAGATTACACAAGAAGTTGACTCAAAGCTTCATTGAATTTTATTCATATTCAGAACCAGGATACATCGATTATTCTGTTTGAAAATAAAACTTAACACAGAACTTTATTACTTATTCAACTTAATTTTAACACATAATGTTTCATCCTCATTCACTCACGCAAGAGGAACGATTATTTAAATGAAAAAGACAACTAACTAACTAACAGAGGGAGTCGTGATCATAAATACATTTTGAATCCATAGAACAGATATTCATAAATGAAAGTCTATCTACTCGACGCGACCCAAAGAGAATATAGCATTACACACTCCCTAGATCACAGGACCGTTAAAGCTCCTTCCCAAAGATTCACCCAAAGAGTTATTATTGGAACAACTTCTTCAACAGAGCCGAGATTCTTTGCACTTGATCAGCTTCTGCTCCCTCCAACAACCTGCAATAAGTGACAGAGGCGAAGGAAAGCATACACAAGTGACACGGCATCCATTCATTAATCACACGTTAATCCTATTCCATTATCCAAAATCATAAGCATACATCAGCCATGCGGGAGGTCAAAAAGGTAATTAATGAAGTTGTCAAGCTACAGGAATATGGAATTCATTGCTACAGGATACAACCCAAAAAGTCTTTAATCAATAGGTTTAAACAACTATTAATAACAAAAGTAAGAGTATCAAAAGTTCAAACTATGAGCATATTTAAAGCTTATCATTCTGCCCCCTACTTATCATAATGTTGGTCCTCTAGCATTGACTTTCCTTGTTATTTCCTTGAAATTTGTTGGAGAAGCATGACCCTGCAGCGAAGTTCCAAACTTGTAGTAAAAACCTCGGGTAAACTCCCATCTTTCAAATCTGCGGTTTTCTATTTCTTCATTGATTTCCTTGGCTTGGTAGGGATAGAACGGCCATATTAAAACTAGGGGTTGGAAGGTCAGTGGCATCCATAATTCAAATCTACTTTGCAAACCCAGTTGCATGTACCTTTCTGTTCTCCTGAGTGCTGCTGTGAAGTTCAAAGGGCTATGAGGCTCTGTCTTTCTTAGACCAACCGTCAATTTCTCCCACCTTGCCTCAATCCTGGAAGAGGCGAGTTTCCAAAATATATATTTCTGCTCTTTGAACTCACTGTATACCTATTGTCTGATGTCAAAAAATTTCTCTCTTTCCTGAGGGTAATTTGATCCATAAGTAACTTTAAGCCAGGTTCTTAAAATTGTGCGTGGCTCTGAACTCTTAGCTCTTAGAAGAATAGGTTCATCTCTTTCTGCATCTTCATATGTTTCCAATTGTCTCCCATAATTGACCTCATTTGTAGCCCAAGAAATAAGTGCTCTTAGATGGATATCACCTATATAAAGGAGTGGGTTCCATTCAGTTTCTGCAGGAATTAAATAACCATGTAAATAAATTTCACACATGGAGTTTTTCAACCAATTAGCAGCCACTTCATAGGCATCATAGAATTCCTTGGCTGTTTCAATATCGGGATCCAAATTTTTGGAGATCCTCATTAGTTTGAACCAAAGAAACTGTTCCTTGAGGCACATTGCATATACTTTGGGTGGCGGCCTACACTCCATTATCTTTCCAGTTATTTTCATCATTTCATTCATTTTCTTCTGCATATCTTGAATTTCTTGCTTTTGCCTTTCAATTTCCCTTTGCATCTTTTTCTTTTCCTCATCGCATAAACTTTGCTGGACTTCAGTTTTGGTGAAATGGCGAAAACATAAAGTCTGGAATGACACAGGCTGAGATTTAATTCTCAAAAATTTCAAGTATGCAATAGTAGAGTCTTTTTGTACACAACTAAATTTGTGCAAACTTTAGTGGGCAATGGATTATCATAGGGTATTTCATGTTTTTCAAGCACACCTTCTTCTTGCTGTAGTATAAAATCCTCTTGCTGCAGGATGAAGCCATGTTGCAGCATGGGAGAAGATTGTTCTTTCTCAGAAATTTTCTCAGCCGCACAAGCCAAGTTGTCCAGACTCAGCATTTTCCCCTTATCAACATTACTGGGTTGTGCTACCTTAGGAATAGCAAAGGAGCTTTGTGGAACATTTGCAGACATACCCAGGGAGTTATCATGACCTGATTCAGTAGAGTCCTCCAATATTATGACAGTTTTTGTTTGAACAGAGGTTGTAGTAGGCTTATATTATTTTCTCAATGAACTCCTTCTTGGTAGTTTTGCATAAGGGGCAGTAGCAAAGGATGCTTCCTTAGCAGTCCTCTTCCTAGCTGGTCTTGAAGATCCAGACTCGGTAGGGGAAGAAGATATTGGAGTATTAATAGGTATTGCAGCAGGAGAGACAGAGACAGAGACAGGCGAAGACCCCGCAGGAGAGGATGAGGCAAAAAGTTTTTGTCTTTGAGTATGTGGGTCCGACTCAAGAGTCTGCCCTACCCCAGATGACTCACCTACAATTGTCTTTCTTTTTTCTCCCCTAGCAGCAGACCTTGTTTGCACACCGATAAAGGACATTGATATAGAAGCTGCAGGACTGGGTGCTGCAAGAGTAGCAGATTCTTGCTCTGTTTCTATACTTGTGGACTCAATTCTCATTTTCTTTCTTCTAGGTTGCGCAGGTAGTGCCCTAGGGGGTTCAGTCAGTTGATGAACTTTTAGGGCAAAAAACTCATTCCAAGAAAGAGGTGAAACATCCCTTAAAGATCGCTCAATCAAAAGTTTTATTAGGGCATGATGTGTGACATAGTTTCCTTTACCCTTTTGGGTTTCATGTGCACTATTTTGCAAAAGGTTTAACAAGAAATTCAAAACATTCACTACCAGTCCATGTCTCATGTGACTTAACAATTTGAAATGATATGAATGTAGGTAAGAGAAGTGCCCTTCACAAGTTAAATACCTGATAATAAAGATGGCGTATTCAGAGTATGGATAAGGCAGGGACATTCTTTTGCACCCTTGCTTTGAGATTTCCAAAGGCCCATCAGCTAGTAGGATAAACTCTGCCCTAGCAGAGACAACATCCCTTCCAACAGGAAAATTTTCACCAACTGCCAGTAATCTAGTAACTTCTGCAATTCTTCCCTCTGTCATAACCACTGCCAAGCCCCATACTATACCCACATTTTTTGAAAATGTTCTTAAGAATTCGCCCGCGGCCTCTTCATCAAAAGAATCAATTCTCAAGAAATAATTTAACCATCCACAATTGGCAAATGCTTGAATTAACTGAGGATCCTGTGTCAACGCCTCATGAGCCACATGCTCGTGCCTCACCAGTTGGCCACCCATGATCAAAAACCCTTAAAACAAAAACTCAGACTGATGCTGAAAGCTTGCAAAAGACTCTTCTTTCTTACTGCACTTCCTTTTCCTTACCAAGAATAACAACTAGACATTTGCATAAAATAATTTTAATAACTACTTAAACTAAGTAGTTAGCTTGTTCTTACGATATGGCTTCGCAATCGTACTTTAGAAAGTACAAGAACATAACTATTTTGGCAAACATAAATTTGGCACAGGAAAATTTCAAATTAGAATACCCCCACCCCCTACTTAGCATTCGACATGTGTCCTCACATGTACAAGGTGATACGTTTAAAGTGTGCAATGACGGCTGACATATACATTACAATTAATGAATAAACAGAAAGAATAAATTATGCAATAATGAAAAGATTTCGCGTACCTTGAATTCAGTTCTCGGGCATGCCGTAAAGGACAACAGCGTATCATGAAATGATAGTTGGGAGATTGAATGCATAAATGAGGCAGAGTGACAATATGGATGATGTGGCAGATAAAGGAATGAATGATGTGATAGATAAAAAAAAATGGAGAAAAGTGGTTTTCTTTTAAAAAAGGAAACTTTATTATGGGCGGTCAACATAATACTTAAAGAGAAGCTGCAGGAAAAAGGCCTAAGCCTTTTACTGCAGGAAGACTAGTCAAAACAAACTTTTTTAGGAACTCTTCCTTTGATGTCGGCTTATGATATAACCGCAGTCAGTGTCCATTAACTAGCAATTTGAAACGGACTGGATCAATTGTGGCTAGCTGTACCGATCCGTTGTCAAACACATTCTCAACTTCATAGGGACCGAGCCAGCGTGTTTGAGCTTACCATGGTTTTCTTGATATCTGAAATCATATAGCAGAGCCTAATCACCAGCAAAGAATTGCATGGTTTTGATGTGTTGATCGTGCCATTTCTTCCTTTGCTGTTGGACTACTTATGTATGTTGCAGGGCAGCTTTTCTCATTTCATCCAAGGCATTAAGCTGCAGGAGACGTTCCTTCTGTGCTTCAGAAATATCTATATTGAGTTTGAGAGCTGTCCTTAAAGTTTTATGCTCAAATTCAATGGGAAACATGGTTGTTTTCCCATAAAGCAGTTCAAAAGGTGTAAACCCAGTTGTTGTCTTCCATGCAGTTCTGTAAGCCTAGACTACTTTAGGAAATCTACTACTCTAATCTTTCCTATGGAGCTGCACTATCTTTGTTAGGATTGCCTCAATTTCCCTGTTTGTAACCTCCGCCTGACCATTAGCTTGAGGGTGATAGGGGTTGGACTTCCTATGCTTGATTTTATAGTCATTCATTAGTGCAGTGATAAAATTGGATGTGAATTGAGCTCCCTGATCAGTTACAAGCTCTCTAGGAACTCCAAATCTAGTGAAAATTTGCTCATATAGAAATTCAGCAACCTTGTTATCACGAGCATGAGTCATTGCCTTTACTTTAACCCACTTTGTTACATAATCTGTGCAAACCAGAATGTATGACTTGCCATTTGATGGTGGATCAATTGGTCCAACAAAATCCATTCCCCATTTATCAAAGGGGGTGACTATTACCTGTGGATATAGTGGCATTTCATCTGACCTGGTTGGTCTTCCCATACGTTGGCATCTGTCACATTTCTTTGTATAAGTTACAACATCCTTGTCTAATGTTGGCCAATAATATCCTGTTGTAAGAACCTTCATTGATGTTCTCTTGGTGGCAAAATTTCCCCCACATGGTTCATCATGGCAAGCATGCAAGATATCATAAGTCTCATCTTCTCTTACACATCTTCGCATAACTTGATCAGGGCCTGTGTAAAATAGACAATTTGCAATCCGTGAAAAGTTAAAACTTTTCTCAATTAATAGTTTCTTTTCTTTTGGGGAGAAGTGAGCCGGTATTCTGTTTGTTACTAGATAATTGGCAATGTCTACATACCATGGAGTGTGTGCAGTAATGGAAAATAGGTGTTCATCAGGGAACCTATCATCAATGACTTCTTGTTCAGCAGGTGCAGTTGTTTGAAGCCTTGATAAGAAATCAGCCACAACATTAGCTCTTCCTGGTTTATTAATGATTGTAATGTCAAATTCTTGTAACAAGAGCCATCTTGCTAACCTACTAGAGATGGCAGGCTTGTTCATCAGATACCTGATTGCTGCATGGTCGGTGTGGAAAAATATCTGATAACCTGTGATATAGTTCATAAATTTATTCAAAGCATACACTACTACTAGCAACTCCTTTTCTGTGACAGTGTAATTTAGCTCAGGACCTTGAAGGTTTTTGCTGATAAAATAGATAGCATGCTTAATTAAATTTTCTTTTTGGGCTAAGACTGCCCCTATGCCAAAATTAGAAGCATCTGCATGTATGTGGAAAGGCAGAGTCCATTTTGGACCTTGAAGAACAAGGGCTTTAGTAAGCAAGTCCTTTAGCTGCAGGAAAGACTTTTCACAGGCCTCTGTCCAATCGAATGCAGAATCCTTAATTAATAAGGCATATAGTGGACTGGCAATTTTGCTGAAATCTTTTATAAACCTTCTATAATACCCTACATGGCCAAGAAAGCTTCTGACATCCTTTTGTTTTGCGGGAGTTTGTAAATTCACAATAACTTCAATTTTAGCAGGGTCAACCTGGATTCTATCCTTGGAGAGATGATGGCCTAGAACAATACCTTCTTGCATCATCATAAAATACTTTTCACTATTTAGAAACAAATTTTTCTCTCTACACCTTTCCAATACTTTTTTTAAATTCACCAGTGCTTCTTCAAATGTAACCCCATAGATAGTGAAGTCATCCATATAAATTTCCATACAGTCATGAGATATATCAGCAAAAATACTAATTACTGCTCTCTAAAATATTGTTGGCGCGTTGCATAGACCAAAAGACAAGACAGAGTAAGCAAATGTTCTCCATGGACAGGTAAAAGTGGTCTTATCTTGATCTTCAGGAGCAATTTTTATCTGATTGTATCCACTGTAGCCATCCAAGAAGGAGAAATAGCTTTTACCAGACAATGAGTCTAGCACTTGGTCTACAAACGACAGTGGAAAGTGATATTTTTTAGTGGCAGTATTCAACTCTCTGTAATCTACACACACTCTCCATTTTCCACCTTTCTTAGGAACAATAACTAATAGACAGACCCACTGACTGTCAGAGATTGGGTAGATAAAACCAGCATCAAACAACTTTTGAAGCTCATTCTTTATTATTTCTCTAGAAGTGCTGGATTTATTCTTCTTTGAGGCTACCTAATTGGTAAACAGTCTTATTTGATATAGATCCTATGAGTACAAATTCGAGGATCTATTCCTTTCATGTCCCTATATTCCCATGCAAAATTTTTATGCTGATCTTGCAGCATTTTGAGTAGGACAGCCTATTGAGATTGTGACAGCTTGCTATTGATATTCAAATAGTGACCTGGAGATAATTTTATCTGCTTAGTGAGATCACTCATAGAATCTATAGGTGATGTGTGTACCTCTTGTGGAAGCAAGTTATAAAAAATTGTAGGAAGTTTAGGCAACAAACTCTCAGAATTTAGTTGTTGCAGGAAATATTGTAGATGACTGCTATTTGGATCAGATGAACTACCCGTATCAGATTTAGATTGTAGAATTTAAAAAAACAAGGCATCCTCATTCTGAAGTTGTGAGAATGGATCAGTTTGGAGCATCATTAATTGAACCAACGAATTGGCTTCTTCAGTTTCTTCCCCCACATCTAGCCAAATAGGTTGGGACAAATCTGGTTGAGGTCTAGCAGGCGAATACAAAGCCAATTTTTTTGTGGACTGTCCATCAGAAATAGTCATATCTCTAGAGTGACATCCTATAAAAGCATCAATAGTTGTTAACCATGGCCTACCTAGGATAACAAGGTATCCTCCTAAAGTTGTCTTAGTAGATAATATTGTAAAATCAGTTGAATACTCCCAAGATTCAAGAGTGACAATTACATCTTCCACCAATCCATCAAGTGTGACTGTGGAGCTATCAGCAAGTTACAGGACTGTAGGTGTAGACCGAATGTTTAGGATGTTCAAGTTGTCCATAGTATGCTTGGTCATGACATTGATGGCAACACCAAGGTCAATCAAAACATTTTTTACAATTTGGCCATTTATATGTATTTGCACTACAGGACTTCCAGGGTCAGTGTACTTTGGAATGACTATATTTCCCAACATTATATCAACCAATTTCCCTAAGACATGAATTATTTGGGGATCCTTTTTCTTCTATCCACGTTTCTTCAAATAAGCCTTTTTAATAGCTTTTCCATAAATTGGAACATCTTTAATGGCCTGAAATAAAGGAATTTGATTTTGTACATTCTTTAGCTGATCCAGAATGTCAAAAGTGGGTTCTTCCATGGATTTAGGTGCGGTACTTTGTAACCTTTGAGGAAAAGGTGGTTTGTCTTGACTTTGCAAAACAGGCTCCTTAGAAACCATATTAGTTATAGGCATATGCACAGTAGGATCAGCAGGTGCAGTAGGTTCTTCAGGGGAAGAATCTGGTATCTCAGTAATTAGAAGTATTTGTGGAGCAAGAAGAGTGGTTCCAGACCTCAAATGGATATCATTAATGTTTAAGGCATAAGCTGAATATTGGTTGGCTTCAGCAAAATATACGGGCTGATGTGGCTACTACTGTTGTTTATTATTGGGATTTGGCAATGGCTGAGCAGGCATAGGCGTTTGTTTTGGAGGGCCAGTATTTGTGGCAATTGTTGTAGGAGGTGGCATGAGGGCCTGAGGTTGTGGCTGTGGAAGCTGTAGGAACCCAGGGGACTAGTTCTGCCATTGCTAAGAACCTCTCCATTGAGGATTCTGCTGCCAATTACCTTGGGGTGGGGTCCATTGTCCTTGTGGCTACTGCCAACCTCCTTGAGGAGATTGCCATTGAGGGGTCTGATAGTTAAGCCAAGGTGGCTAAGATGCATTCCAAGGTGGTAGTGGTCCATATGTAGGTTGACATTGGTTATTATAACTAGAATAAGGATTACCAAAAGTCAAAGGGTCTTGAGGCATACCTTATCTTTGAGCCCATGGTCTCCTTTGTACAACAAAGAACACTTGATCATCATCACCTTCTACTAGCTTAAAGTCAGTAGGTAATTTTTTAGCTTCCAAATTAGCCACCATCTTGCATCTGCAGTCATATTTCCTCTGTCTGCAATGTGGACAGAACTCGGCCAAGATTGCTTCAGCTTCCTCATGTTTCTTCCTAGCTTGCATAGTGTCCAGTTGTGTAGCCATATTGTTAATGATATCCTGCTTGAAATCAGACAGCAAATTTGTTATCTCCATCTGTGAAACTCCACTAGAAGAAGACTTTCCCATTGTAGCTTGATAACCTCTACCCTTCTTCACATTTTCTCGAGAGTAATTGAGACATATATTCATGAGATCATCCCAAGATGCTTGAGTGATATCACCGCCTCCCATCAGGTCCAAGGCATCTATGCAGGTATCATTGATTCCCCTTAGAAAAAGTAATTTATGAGATTCTTCATTAATAGTATGGTCTGAATTCTTTTTCATAGAAAACAAGAATCTTGATATATAATCCTCCACACTTTCATCTTCCTTCTGTTGAATTCAAAATATGTCATCACCTTTACTGCCACTCTTACAGTATTCCTTGTATTTCTCAAGAAATTTTGTTTGCATGGCTAGCCAACTATCGACAACAGCCCTTCCTAGACTCATGAACCATCTAAGAGCTCCCTCCTTCAAAGTAGCAGGGAACAATTTTAGTTTGTGAGCATCTGAAGTATAGTCATAACTGCGACAGAGGATATCAAACTCAAACAAGAAGGTCTCTGGGTCTTCTGTGACTAAGCCATAGAACTTGGGAAGCAAAGAAGAAGAAATATTCTTAAGGTTGTCATTGTTTTGTTGAGGAGTAATGGGGAATTCAAAAGCAGGAGGTCGATTTGGTGGATTACGTGCCATGTTCACCTGACCAAGTATAGGAGCAAATAGATTTTCTTCAGGTTCTTCGTCAAATGGGCCGAATAGCAAGTCAGCACACAGATCTTTAGCAAATGGGTCAGTATCTAAGTCTCCTTCGTCCTCAAATAGGCTATAAGCCGGTTCAGTTTTCCTGGCAATGAATAGCAGGTTGGGGAGAAATCTTCCCTGAGCGTCTCTCCTTCTATGCATGCAATGAAAAGGAATGGTATTTTAAAAGATTTTGAAAAACTGACTAAACTACTGCTAATAATGACTATAGCAGGTTCTTAGATTGACACCATCCTAGGCAACGGCGCCAAAAATGGTCACGCCCACAAAAAGATATAAAAGTCACAGCAGAACTAAACTTGGGAATTGGACATTCAAACAGGCGACTCACATCTTCTCATGGTCGTTTATTTATTTTATCAAACCAGGGAACGTATACTTGAAATGGAGTAGCACGGTATGTGCACTAAGAACTAGTTTTCAGTCACCATCTATAGAAAACAAATGCTTAAAATAAATGCAATGCAAAGCTTTTTAACTTAGACACAATTTGGCTAAAACAGAAATCATAATAGCTATTATTAAAGGACAAACTGTGAACTAGCCTTATGCTGCAGGAACAGACACAGGGATGGATTCCTGATGCTACAAGAACAATACAAAGCTGAGTTTGCGTTGAAATCTACAGAAATATATTCTAACTAGTAATCAACATGAAATGAACAATTAACTACAACAACTTGCTACAGAATACTTACTAAGTGGGCCCCCTTAGCAAGCATTAACTAGATTACACAAGAAGTTGACTCAAAGCTTCATTGAATTTTATTCATATTCAGAACCAGGATACATCAATTACTCTGTTTGAAAATAAAACTTAACACAGAACTCTATTGCTTATTCAACTTAATTTTAACACACACTGTTTCATCCTCGTTCACTCACGTAGGAGGAATGGTTATTTAAATGAAAAAGACAACTAACTAACTAACAGAGGGAGTCGTGATCATAAATACATTCTAAATCTGTAGAATAGATATTCATAAATGAAAGTCTATCTGCTCGACGTGACCCAGAGAGAATATAACATTACACACTCCCTAGATCAAAGGACCATTAAAGCTCCTTTCCAAAGATTCGGCCAAAGAGTTATTACTGGAACAACTTCTTCAATAGAGCCGAGATTTTTTGTGCTTGATCAGCTTCTGCTCCCTCCAACAACCTGCAATAAGTGACAGAGGTGAAGGAAAGCATACACAAGTGACACGGCATCCATTCATTAATCACACATTAATCCTATTCCATTATCCAAAATCATAAGCATACGTCAGCCATGCAGAAGGTCAAAAAGGTAATTAATGAAGTTGTCAAGCTACAGGAATATGGAATTCGTTGCTACAGGATACCACCCGAAAAGTCTTTAATCAACAGGTTTAAACAACTATTAATAACAAAAGTAAGAGTATCAAAAGTTCAAACTATGAGCATATTTAAGGCTCATTACCCCTCTAGTGAATGCTTCCATGCACCTCCCAACATCAAAGTTGGATCATCTTTTGGCCAAGTGGGAAGTCCCTTCTACACCATTCGTTTAACTCAACTTTTATGGGGTCTCTAGAGGAAATTTAGGGACATGAGGAATTAGATGTGTTTTTAGAAAAGTGGTCTAAAAATTATACTAGCAATCTCCAAAAAGATCCTTGATGGCACCAACAATGAGGCTAAAGTCCATATTTTTTTAACTAGTCTAACTATAAGAAGAAGAGAAGTATATCCAAAAATGCATAGAGTGAGATTCAATGTTAGCAATAAATGCTCTCAAAGAAAACAAAATATTGGCACTTGGAACATGAACATCTTTCAAATGATCTAGCCTTTGTTGGAAGATTTTATTGATTTCAAATGCAACCATGATTACAAGGACACAAATAGGCTAGTAGATGAATTTTCCAACATGACCATTGATCGAAAGGGGGACATCATCAAATTCAAAACTTGTAGGTTGTTGAGTAAATCTAGTCTCTTAGGATAATAGCTTAGGAAGACCATCATCATGCCACCTCACAAGTCTTCTTTAGTCATTCACACGTTTTAAAAACTATATTTTCACTCTCAATTTGTTAATGTACTATGTAAAGGGTGAAGCCATAATAGTGGTTTACAATTTGATGGAGGAAGGAAAATTGAGAAAAAATGACCCCATGGCAAAAAAATTGGTTTTAGGGGTTCGCATGAACCTACATGTTCGACCGAACCATAAAGGGGTTTGACCAAACTAGGGTTTGACCGAACCCATTAACTATTGGGTCCACATTTCCCACCCAAAAAACAAAGGAAAAAAGCATATTAGTGGGGGTTCGAATGAACTAGGGTTCGAATGAACCCTGGTTCGCTAGAACCCCCCTGGTTCTAGCGAACCCCCTTTTTCCCTAATTTTTTAATTTGTTCACACAAAAAACCTAAAATTTTACGCTTTCAAGCTCCGGTTGGGGATGAAAATGGGGGAATATTTAGAAACCAAACTTGGAATAGAGTAGCCTTCAGAATGAGCTATCCAATGAATATAATTTTAGTATGTTTTGGTTTTATTATCTATCTATTTTTTAAGTTTTATTAAATATAGGTTTTTCATCGAAAACAAAAATCTTTGTTCTACACAAGTGGAAAAATAGAAAATTATAAAAAAAAAAATTAAAAATATGCACCAGATATTGAAGTCCTTTGATCCAACAAAAAAAAAAGAGAAGAATTTTGATACAAAGAAAATATGCGTGATAAGGCTATGTTTGAATTGTCATTTGATTGACTTTGAAATTTGATTAAAGAAAAAATATTCAATAAAAAACTATCTAACCAAGTGGAAGCACTAGATATCCGAGTTAGAAATCTAAATTTTAAAGAATTGGAATTTTATCCTTCATGGAAAAAAGTTATGCATTATACGGTGTACTTTTAAAAATGCTGTTTTTTGAAAAAACCAATTTTTGTGGGAGATGGAATAATAATAAATCTGATTCCAAAAATTGAAAAATATTTTTAGAATCTACAGATAAAATGTGACAAGACTCTAGTTTACATCATCTTCAAATTCCTTACGGTTTAATTGCTATAGGTTCCTGAATGTGGAGATTGTGTTAAAAAAAAAAATATCAGTGTCTAGTTAGGCCAAAAAGTGTAAACCACTATTGTGGGATCACCCTAAATCTAGTGGATTTTAGTCTCATGTGGTCATTTATGCATCATTTATGGCAATTTTTGTTGATGGATTGCAAGATTTGGATGGGAGCATACTATGTACTTTTCCTTATTAAGGTGACTAATTTTAATTTTGGAAAACTTCTCCTATTATGCCACCTTAATCATTTAATCCCTCATTGGAGATTTTCTTATAACAAATCCAAAATCCACTACCTAGATGCATGCCAAGTGAAATCAACTTGGAATAACATTTGTTAAGTTTCTCTCTTAAGACATTGTTTGAGCAATTATTTGTTCATTCAAAGGTGTATTTCCTAGTACTCCTTTTGTCGTAAATATTAAAATTCTCCCTATCAAAAAGAATATTTGGATCTTTATTGCCACCATAAATGAGAGCCTAAGGAATTGGGGTCTTATAAAGTTCATAAAGCTTGGCTTCATCTTTTCCTTCAACTACAATTGAATGGAGGTGGCTATGAGTTATACCAGAGGTAAAGGCCTACTACTCAATTGCCTTTGCTAGTTGAACTACTCTATGTTGCTCTCTATTTTCTAATATAATGTCATAGACTTGCTCCTTGACCTAGAATTTTTGCATTGATTTGGGTTCAACTATTTTTCAACCTTGCTTTCAAAGGTTGCATTCTAGTTAGTTGGTAGGAATATGATGCATTGCTTAGTTTGGTGCCACTATCTAAATTGGGGTAATTTTCTTGCATAACAAACATTCAAGGTTTTACCTAGTCATCTATGTTCACAACATGCTATGGTTGTAGGCCTACTACACACTAAGAGTAAGGATTTCAAGGTTTCTCTACAAGAACACACCACCTTATGCTCTAAATGATCCATTTGTGCCCCCTAATATTTTGTCTCCTACTCTATGCAAATCACACCCTAATACAACCCCATTCAATGATGATTAGGTGAATGTTGCTATTTTGACCTCTAATTATATATTTTTGTATCATTGTTCTATTCACTTTTGTTAATTTTATCTATGTCCTTCATGTAAAACCTCTTATAGTTTAATATATAAGTGGTCTTCCACCTTTTTATCAATAAAATAATAATTAATAACAAAATTTTATATTATAAATTTATAAATTACAAAATCACAAAATTATGTATCTTTTACTATCTTATATATTTTTACTGATACATGAATTATTAAAAGAATAAAAACTAATAACTTGTTATTATTGGATGACATGAAATTCTAAGATGCTCACGAGTATTTTTCCTTTGATTTTATTAAAAAAATCCCTGTCTTCATTCAGTCTCTCTGAAAACTCATTATTTGCTAAGTATCAATACTAGAACTCCCTTAGTCGTCTCAACAATTTAAATCCCTTTCTAAATTTATTCACTCTTTACTGATCAGATAGATTGATTGGGAGGTTTGTGTGCACATGTGCATGTGTATGTGGGCACACATGTGGACATACATGGACATGCATGTGTGCATGCAAGCATAGTTAGGTACATGTGTGGGCACATGCACGCGTGTGTGTGGGTGCATGTGGGCATGTGTGTGTATGCATAAGTGTGTGCATCAATGAGCACATGTATGTGTGTCTATGGGCATGTGCATGTGTGTGAGAGAGAGACTTAGAGAGAGAGAGTGTAACATAGAGAGAGAGAGAGAGAGAGAGAGAGATAAGTGTTATCTTTTATGGATTAAGGCAATGGAACCTCTTTTTTTTTGAGCGAATATTCATAACTTTTGTATGAGTAGAAGTGGTTAAGTGTGGTATTTTTAAGATTGATGATACGCCTTGTATGTTAACATGCATTACACAATGTTTAATGATGTAATTGTTCATATAAAAATTATGTTACTCTTATTTTCACCTACTGCTTACCTTTTTAAAAAAATTCAAATTATAAAATAAATATCTAAAAATTCTCTTCTAAAATGTTTTAAACCATAAAATATTAAACTTCAATTTCATTAATAAGTTCATAAAATATTAATTAAAAGTTCTTATTTTTCCAAACTGATTAATAAAAATTAAATTTAATAGTTGACTCTTTTTCTAATATTCTTGACAACATCTTATTATTTGTAATCTTTTTATTTGTTCAATAAAAAAAATACTTATAAAAGATTAAATAAAATTTCTTAATATTTGAAACTATTTAATGTAAATTTATTATTTCAATAATCATATATAAATAAATTATTTTTATTATTTATTCCTTCTATATATAATAGTTCTCAGAAAACTTTAAACTCAAAGAATTTTAAAAATAATAAATTAAATTAATCTCTATTATAACATAATGAAAAATTTATATAAATATATTTAATAATAAATTATGTTATTTATTATTTAATTTAAAAATAAGATTTAATCTTTTTATTAAAAATATTTTATCTTATAAAAAATGGATATATATATATATATAACTTTAAATAGATAATATATCGGTTAACCCACGAACTATGAAAAACACAACTATTATAAAATTCTATAACTTTAGTATTGAATAACATAACAATTAATATAAAATTTTGTATTCGCTAACTCTGTACTATATAAATTCACAAATTACGAAATAATTACATAAAAGATTAGTCACCATTCTAATTTACGCCGAAGGCGTATCCAATTTGAAAGAGAGCAACCTATCTTTTAAAATCAACGGTTCATTTTTCCCTACAGACCTGGCCAACGATTGAACTGATTTCCCCCGTTGATCATCTTCTGCAGTGGACACCGACATCATACGAATTTAGGCTGCTAAATGCCAACGCTAGTTTCGGAGTAATGTGTGCTTAGAAAACACATTTTTTTGGCTGGATTTATTTAAAAGTCATAACACTCCTATCGTCACTTGATTGATACGATAGTAGGCGGTCTTTTTCATTTTAATAAACATACTCTAAAACCCTCGTCACAACCTTATTTGCAGGCTGCAGCTCACGAAATTGGAGAAGTGAAAGGTCAATACCAGCGAGGAAGAGTTTGAAGGAGTGGTAGGGAAAGCAGCAAAAAAAACACGACAGATAAGCTCATTTAAAATTTGTAGACATTTATGGAATATCTTTCAATGTAGTCCACATAAATATTCAGAAAGAATTTAGAAGTGCACCATTTTTATCTTTTTTACAGTGCATAAAGCAGGCCATGAGCACCTTGGGGTTTGAAGAGTACGTAGAACCCTTAAAGATTTACTTGCAAAAGTAGAGAGATAAAGGAAGAGAAGGTGCCTATTGCCATGCATGGATATCACCGGTCCAAAGATTCCAATGACTCTCAAAACCCTAACTTCCTAATGCTAATTTTAGCCCCAATTATAGCTGCAATTATAATTTTCCAAGATACTAGGTAGAAATGGAGCAGGTATGCCAATATAGGGAGTTCTTTTTAAGTTTTCCAACTTATTTGGCAGTGTATTTTTTTTTGTTTTTTCCTGAAAGGGTTTGTGTGGTGGTATTGAGTACGGTTCAGGTGTAGCAAGAGAGGAGGCTCAAATATTTGGGGTTTTTTCAAGTGGCGGTGTTGAAGGCAACGGCATGCTTGTCGAGCTTGTACGACTATGCAAAGGAAAATTTGGGTCCGTTGAAGGCGGGCATGGAGACGGTGGAGCAGACCAGACCGTTGTGGGGCCTATTCATTTCAAGATGCAGGGGATTCCCTCTGAGCTTCTCTACTGTGTTGACAGCAAGGCTTCCATTTCATTTTCTTTATTTCATTCCTCATCTTTCTATTAAGCTCGTCCCTCATTTTTGTGTGACTTGATTTGACATAGATATCGCCTAATTGGTCAGAGTCCAAAGGGGCATTGGTCTATTGCATGCTAGATTGCCTCTTTAAAGCATACTATTGACTTATTAGGATGTTATTGGTCCATTGTGTTCTAATAAGTAGAGCATTTGAATCAATGAATTGGGTTGAGCCTAGATGGAACTGATACTGCCTCAGTATCTTGATTGTAGGTCCTTAGTCCTATTTAGTATCTTGTCCGCATTTACATAGCTTTTCTCTGGGTTCTGTTAAGCACTTTCTTTGGTATCTTTCAAAAGGAAGTGTGAATTCAGACACTGTCTCACTCAGAGGGCCTTTTTTTTTGCTTCAATGTTTTGGAATTTTTGAATTTTGACGAGTTTTTGACTCTTTGGTAAGCAGGATCCTTGGGCACTTTTGTATTGAATTTCTCCTTTTAGTTGAGCATGTCTTGTTGCTTGATGCACACTGGTAACTACTCCGGTTGATAGACCTTAAGTAGCCTTTATCCTTCTTTTAGGCTTTCAATGTCCCAAATAATGGAAAATTTGAACCTGCTGTTTACTTACAGCCAATCTGGAAATCTCATATAAGGTCACATTAAAAAGTGAATCTAATTATAGTACCTCCACCTTGTGAAAAGTTGTCATAACTATAAGTACCTTATCTACATGTATCTACTGTACAGTTTCTCATTTTTATTTCCTTTTTGAGTATATTGTATTTTCACAGGCTTTGCGTTTATCTGCATGGATGATGAGTGTGATGCAGAGGATGTCATTAGAGGGCTGGACAAAACAAAAATTGGCAGCCAGAGACGTCGTATGTGTGTGGAGGTGACAAAGGTTCCACTTCCCCTCTTCTATTAACCATTAACTTTACAATAGTCTTCCAAACAGTAAAGGTGAAAGTACCTTTGTGGCGTACTATTGCATGAAATAGTGAAAAGGAAGTTTTAGTTCAAAATGCAAGCTTTAAATCTATTTCCATGCAAAATTTGGGTGTCCATACCCTCTTTTGAAGCTCCCATGTTGGCGCAGGTAGAATGGATACTGAGAATATTTGTAGAATTTGGGTTTACACCTGCTAGATTCCATTTGCTTGAAAGTTTCTAAAGCCCTTCAACAAATCCATTTTATGCATATCCTTCAAATATTGCACTCTACGAGACCACGTTTCTTTGAGGCATCTTGTCAAAAGATACGCGTGCCTTGTCAACGCACCCATAGTGTGTATACCTATCTGCCTGGAAGTTGCAATTGCTACATTCGACAAATCTCCTCTATCCTTTATGATTTGATGTATGTTCATATCCTGTTGCAAACCTCCCATTTTGGTGCAGGCAGTGGGGACGCTGGAAAAAGATTGTGGAATTCGGCTTTACAGCTGCTGATTGCAATTGCTTGAAGATCCCTAAAACCATTTTAAACAAATCTATTTTGTGCATATCTTTCAATTCTTGCATTCCATGAGATCACATTTCTTTGAGTTATTCTGTCAAACAGTTTTCGTGCCTTTTTGTACTTCCGCATTTTGCATACATATTTTCCAATAAATGAGAGTGTTGATTAAAATATTTGCCAGTTAAATGTTCGATTAGAATAAGCATTTCAGTCACATTATGCTTGAATGGTAATTCACAGCCCCAGCAGGAGTCCTTGATATTTTCCAACGTTCTTTTCCTATGCTCAGTACCTCTACTTCTATTCCATGGAGTGAGTCAGGGCAGGTTACAACACTATGGTATTAAGACAATTATAGCAAATCATGTAACCCAAAAATATTGTAGAATATTTGACTCATACCAATTTTTGTTTTTTTTTTATAGTCACCGGGAATAGTGTAAATGTATTGAACTTGATAGATGTTTAAACGACTGAATCTACACCTTAAATGTTTGTACCTGGAATGATCTACACCTTCCACACCTCTCAATTAAGATCAAATTGGATTGTGCTCAATTTTTATAAATGAGATACATCAACATGATTCAAGCTATTTTGTATTGCATTTGATTTACTTGTTGCATATTAATTGACCAAATTTTTCCCTAATTGACCTTCCCACCTATTCGGCGTACCCATTGCACACCTAGGTGCAATTGCTAGTTTAGCCTATGATGCGCACATGCGGATTTTTTGCTCTTATTATATTCCAGATTTCCCCGCCTTCACTCAACCTCTCTCTAAATTTATTGGTTCCTGACCAATAGCAGCACAACTCCCTTAGTCTTCTCAACCGATCTAATCCCTCTGGAACTCTCTTCACTCTGGGAGAACCGATTAAACCGAATATCTCCAGGACGGCCATCGCTCCATCTTCCAAATCCGGAAACTCCTCCAAAAGAGGGAAGTTCAATATTTCCAGTAATCGTAGCTTTGGAAACCCGGGCGACCTTCCAAACGCCTTTGGCACTTGTCTACAATTCTCATTACCATATAATCTCAACTCTATCAAGTTAGGCATTGCTTCTAGTGCCGGATAATCGCTACAAACACAATTACATAATATGAGCTGCCTCAGATTTGGTAGCATACACACCCAACTCGGGAACGCAAAATTCTGGAAACACAGTGTTTGGAGATCTTGCAGGGCAGTGATATTCTGCGGTAGATGCGATTCTGTAGAGAAACCAGATGATATTGAAAGATGACGCATCTTGAGTAGATGACCAAGGATTCCATCTTGGATATTCTTCAACTCCTTTTCATGCTTAACAATTAAACTGAATTCTTGGAGGCGGGTTAATTTGGCAACATCGTCCAACTTTAACAATCCATCCTCTTCAACAGAGAGCCTTAAATGATCAGATCTCAGTACCCGCAAATACGCTAACTCTGATATTCCCTTCGGAATATGAATTGGTAGCTCATCATGGCAATCATGTATATTGAGATGCTGGAGACATTTCAATTCACTTATCCACGGAGGCAGCCTTCGCAGCTGTTTGCAGAGAGACATATCGAGCAAGACAAGACTCCTAAGACTTCTCACACAGATTGGTACCTCCTCAATATTTGTCTGTGATAAATTTAAAAGCTTGAGAAGTTTCTGCTTACCAACACAGTTGGGCAATGTTGAGATCTTAGTTTGGCTTAAGTCGAGAACCCTTAATAATCTCATAGGGCTAAAGAAATTTGCCTCAATTTTTTCAAGTGGATTTTTATAAAATGACAGAGTGCGAAGAGACCTGGGACAAGAAGCCCTGCTCTGGGCGATGACCATATCGTCTATCTTTTTTTTTGCCACTAAAATTCTTTTCAGAGATGTGCCGGCATCTTCAACAGCAAATATACATCTGTTTTCTTTAGATAGATCAATTGCCAAATCAAGCAGCAAGTCATGGATCTTGCAATATTTGATTAGGCCCGACCCTTTATCCCATACTTCAAGCAAGCACAGATTGGTCAACTGATGTAAATAACCCCAAGCAAGATCCCACTGATCTTCTCCTTGGGGAATGAATCCTTCAGCTATCCAGAGATTTATTAGATACTCGCAATCTATTGTCTCATCTTCAGGAAAGGAGGACAAATAAGAAAAACAGGGCTTAAGACATGCGGGCAAAGAGTCATAACTCAATCTGAGAATCTCTATGATGCGGTAGTCGGGATTAGTTACATCCTTTTGAGGATGCAATTCCGACTCTTTGAGCCGAGACAATTTGGAGTTCCACTCGCTTGATTCTGTGCAGCCGGAGAGTGACCCTCCTATTGTCTTCAGTGCCAATGGTAATCTCCCGCACTGCTTTTCAATTTCATGAGCTAACACTTTAAGGTGATGTGGCGGAAGATTTCTGTCATAGTTAGAGAAGGCATACGCACAGAACAACTGCCAACTCTCTTCCTCGGATAAAAGCTCCATTTCGTATATACAAGCTTCAAAGTTCTGGCCAACTCCCCTGTTTCTGGTAGTAACCACAACTTTACATTGGCTGTCACGGCCGATTGGAAGACCAAGGCTCATAATGATATTATCTTCTCTGTCTGCTCTCCAGACGTCATCCAGCACGATGAGAGACTTTTTTCCTTGTAAACCGGAATGAATCAGCTCCGCGGCTCGCTCGTCACTTACATCCTTCACCCTAACCTCTAAATCTCCCATGTGCGACGCTAAATCGCACTGTAATTTATGAACAGAATATGACTGAGATATGGAAAGCCAGATTGAATGATCATACCTTTCTTTGATTCTGTCAAAAAGGTTTTGGAGAAGAAATGTCTTCCCTGCTCCTCCCATCCCCACCACGGTAATGACTGGAACAGTTGATTGATCTATCAAGGAGATGACGTGCTGAAGCTTGGGCTCAATCGCCACAGGGTGTGAATCGCTGGGCAGGAGACTATTTCCCTTCCACGCTCTCCCCGCTGCACTGCTTGATGGCTGTTCGGAGGCAGACGGCACCAAATCACGGAAAAGCTTCAGCTGCTTTCCACCTTCCGTGATGAATCTGATTCGTTCTTTCACTTCCTGAATTCTTTTTCCCATTCTATAGCGGAGAATTAATTCATGAGGATTGCAAACACAAGACTCAGTTACAATGCTAGTGTAAAGAGGGCGAACAACACACTCTTCCACAATGTCCTCTGCATCCCAGGCAACGTCCCTAACATTTTGCAGCCATTCTTTGACATCCTCATCTTGTGTAGAAAGTGAATCCACATATTTCAGACCACCGCTTACAGTTTTGAGTCTCTTCTTCAGCCAGTCAAAGTCCCGGGTGAAGTTGTAAACTAGCGTTGCCTCTTCAGCTGCTTGTTGAACTATCATCTCAGTTATTTTGCGAAAAACACTTTGTGCAATTGCACCTGCCATCCTTAATCTGTTATTGCTAATACTGATACAAGAGCTCTTAAATTCTTATACACACCCAACTACAACAGATCGACGTTGCTTAAGGATGCGTTAAAACAACTTAAACTTTAGAGTTCTGTGTTCTATGTGAGAATAGCCCCGAGACTTAGAAAAGCAAAAACGTCTTTCAGTGTTTGTGTTGAACCAGAGAAGGAAAATTTTGGGTAGCAGTTATCAAGCTGATGACTTTCTAGAGGCGGTATTCCAGGGGCAGTTGAGAGATATTAATGGAGATGGGCAAAGTCAAATGCTTGATGTGTCACAGGAAGAAATTTTTTGTGGTGGGTATAGAAAAAAGTTTCTAGCTGTCGTTTCGTTGGTGCGACTTGGCAACGGGTAATGGGCATGAGATGTTCAAAGGGAGTTGAACTCACGAGGTTGGTGAAGTCCATTTAATTGATAAGATTATTTTAAAATAATATTACTTGGTATTTTATCAAATGGATTTAAATAATTAGACAATATAAGGTGTAGATTCATTTTTAAAGAGCTTGAATGGATTTAAATAGTCAAATAATATAAGATGTAGATTCATTTCAAAAAGTTTGAAATATTTATTTTATTCTATATAATAATTATCTAAGTCTTATTAGGAAAATTTCATATTTATTCTTAATTCAGTTTTCATTAGTTCTCTAATTTGATCATTACTGTGTTGCTATATAAGCATGTATGTTCATATGAGCAACCTTTTGGAACAATGTGGATCAATATAAAAAAGTTATAGAATAAAGAAAACTTGATAAATGTTGATTGATCTTCAAAGTTATTAAATCCATGAGTTGTTTTGCAAATAAGATATGCATGAAAATATTTATCTTTGTCTTAAGATGTAATTCACTAGCTTTAATAGATTGAAGAATACAACAATACTATAAAAAGCAAGCACTAAAGTGGCACCAAAGAAAATAACTACCTATAGATTATTACTCAATATGATCCTTAGGATGAAATAATGCATTATGAAATCTTGTTCTCATATGTCAAAAAGTATGTGGACAAAATAAAACTTCATAATAACATCTAGTTTACCTCAGCTGGTTTCAAGGGAATGACACATGAGGCTAAATTTTAACACCATTTAGACAACAATAGAACGATATAGTTAAACCTAAAAATGTCATCTTAGAATGGCTTCAAGGATGAAGAAACACTAGAATGGGTGGATATAAAATGATATACAAGAACTAAGACACTCAAACAAGGACAACCATCAAAAGAAGCTATTTGAAGTATAATCTTGTATGGGAACAACCTAAACTGATATCTACTACTATGACATGGTGAAATTAAAAATTCTTAAACTAAAAGAAGTAGGAAACAAGGTCAATGAAATGAAAATTAAAAAGATACCATGGAAAAATAGGAAGTCTGCAAAAAGATACTCTCTACCAACCTCATAAAAGATATTTAGAAGTCTTTTTGCGACAATATAGTCAATATCATAGTAGGTAGAATAAATATGTTATTTTAAGCCTAGGGACTCAATAGACACTCCAATCTTGCTAATGCCATGATGCCTAACGAACACCCATTAATTAAAAATATTTCATTTAATCATTAATTAATCCACTTAACTAAACTAATTGAATGATTATTATTATTTAATCAATTTAAATATTCCATTAATCACAACTTCTAAATTTTAATAAATAAAATATATTTTAAATCAATCATCCACAAATTAATTTAATAAATAATGATAACATCAAATAAAATAAAATAGTTAGTAAATTAACTAATTAAAATGAGCAATAAATCTTTAAAGAGGAAAAATAATATCAAACCAGTCAACTATTTGTGAAAAAAATTAAAAAAAAAAATTAAACCATTAAATCAATTTATTGACTAACAATAATTACCTTATTCTTATCAAGTTTATTGATCCTCATCCATATTCTTGAAAATATCTATAAATTGAGATCAATCCTTCATTTTTTAAATCCACATTTTTTGAGTAGGTATATGCTATAAAAATATATGAGCAATAAACATACCAATAAAGAGCTTATCAAGAATGCCCTACCAAAGATTTGCATTTTTTCATTTGGTTGATTTGTTTTTAACATTGTTTTAAATCTTATATATTTTCATTCTAGTCTTCCATGCTCTATTAAAGGTTTGCATATTTTCTTTTGGATATTTTGGTTCTTGATGATGTGGTACCTAGACTTGGCTTTCACCTAAGGTTGGGGACATGACCAACTATCAATGCTTTAACCCCTTTTTGGATTAATCATATAATTTGTCAATTATTTAATTACCTTCATAATGATCTTTTAATTACTAATCAAATAATTTAAACCATTTATTTAATTAATTAATCCTTTATCCATTTTTCTTCTATAGTCTATCCCAACATTTATTTACTTAAGTTCACCCCTCATATCCCTATCCTCCGAGAATTTAATAAATACAACTATTTATTTAATTCCTTATTTCTCTAGATCAAGTCATTAGCTTACAAAAATAAATTAGTTAACTAATAAATTTGGACTTACACATTAAGTATGCTTAGGAATGTGTACATAGCCCATGCTTCCCACTTCCACACAAAATTATCTTATCAATCTCATCCATTAATTTTTGTAAGAAATGTGTTGATGGGTATTTTAGCAATTTCTCAACACAGACAGTGCATAGATGCACTACCTCTCTTGAAAGGTAATCTCCAACAATAAGTTGTTGAAAATCACCCCAACGTCTCTCGAGTGTCAGGTCATGACTTGCATGAAATTTCTCAGTTGGTTCAATGTGATTTTGCTGGTAATCACAGGGAAGACTTACAAAGTTAAGTTGGAGGGAAGTTGGATCTTAAAATGGAGTTCTTGAGGTGGAGAAATTGGTGTGCAATTGTTGCAAGTTCAAACAGCAGTCTTGAACTCCCTATTTTAGTTTCAGATTTGGATTTACAATGTGCAATGAACCTTAGCATTGGTTACTTATTAAAAAAAAGTAAAAAGAGCAAGGAGGAGAAGTTCCTGGATCTGAAACTAACAGTGAACAATTATCATGAAGGACCCTACTACAGAAAGCTTTCCTAAAACATAATTTCACTTAACCAGATTACCTCACAGTCTCATGAAATTTTTGGAAGCTTCTAAGGAATGTAGATATTCAATCGTTCATTCACCATAAACATGAATAAAAGATAGAAGTTTAACGCAAGTTTTAGTTTATGCCCAGACTAACTTTACATAGTTGTTTATCATCAACAAACAACCAAAAGTATGGACCAAGAAGGTATCAACACAACATAATTCTTCAAAACTAGTGAACAACATTAACTAATCTACCAATAACATGAGAAACTCATAAACAACAAAGTAAATCTACTCAAATTAACTAACTATGGGAGAAGAACCATGTAACATGCAACTCAAACTGAAGAGTTCACGAAAAGCCAATGAACTTCTATTAAAATTTTAGCAGCATTCCTTTACAATAACTCAACTCTCTCTGGAAAATGACAAGAGACCCCCTATTTATAGTGTTCAAAAAGAAAAATGAATGGCCAAGATTCACTACAAACTAGGGTTTCACCTACCCCCAAATATATTACAATTTCAAATTGCATTCTTGTCCTCTAGCCTATTTTGTCTTCTTGTGGCAACACTGTAGCTTTTTGCCTTTTGCTAATTTCTTCGTTTTTGTAGCTACTTGGTGAGGAACTCAACATCAATAACTAGGTTTCCCTCATTCTTCTTTACGGTGGAAAATTCTATAAACTTTAGGATCAATGCCTGGAGCTTGTTCCATTCCAATATATCAGATTAGATTACTTGAAAATTCAGCCTCCTAGATTTATTTGTGATGGTATCCCATATTTTTGTGTGTTCTTCACTACTTGCACTTACTGAAAGAAGCCTCATGCAGCAAAACCCATGAAATCAGGTGTTAGTGCATCCGTGGTTCCATTCTCCATTTTCTTGTGGAAATGTGGCTTCAATTTCTTTGCATCCAACTCACTGGCAGGTATATCAAGATTTGTCAACATCTTCAGGTAGTCCACATAGTCTGCCCTAATCTCGCTGACCCAGTCAATATCCAGCTCCACTTCACAGAGAACTCGTTCCAACACCTCCTTTCGGTGATCCAAGCCTAACTTCCATGTTTCTATGAGCTAGTGGTCATATTTTACCAAGCTAAGCTCCTTCTCCCAGGATTTATTAAGTATCTTGAGAATACCCTCAAGTTTGGGGCACGTGATCCTATACATATTCAGGAAGTCAGTGCAAATTTTCCTTATACCCTCGAGTATCCTTTGCACTTCTAGGAACTTGTTTGTTGTCCTAAAAGCACGACCAATTCCCATGTCACTATTGTAGAGGACTTTCCTGAACTAATCCTCTATGGCCTTTGTCCAATTCTTCCTTTTCTCAAACTTATCAAATTTTTCCTTGGACAACAGTTGTGGCGGTACCGAGGACGTGGTGGGGAGCTCTTCCACTAATGACCATTACTAAATATAAGCAATTAGATCAACCAATTGTGCTTTTAGTTCCTCCTTAGAGGTCTTATCTTTATTCATCTAATGCATGATAGTGGCAACAGATCCCTAGAGATAGTCAATTTTCTGCTCTCGTGTGGTTGTCCCAAATCAAGAGTAGAGATATTGTAGCTTTCCCTTGCTTCACTCACCACTGGGGTGGCTATTTGCATAGTTCTAGATCCAGACACATCCATTTTCAATTGAGACTTCACCTTAGGCTTCTCTTTCTTTGTGCTTATCTGGGCTCAGGCCAAGATGGCCTCCATCCCTGCTCTTGGGTTCTTTGAGACTGGGGTTTTCTTTTCTAGTTGTTTCTCAAGCCATTCAGGTGTCTGAGATTCTCCCCTAGGTGATTAATGATCACACTCCTCTTCATGGGTGTGTTCAATTTCCAACACCCTATCACCTGGGGCTTCTTGTTCTATTCTTCCTTCCTCCTCATCAGAATCATGAATGAATATAGTTTCCTTTTGTGGGGACTCAAAGGTTGTGTGCTCTTTGGGGTTGTCCTCCCCTTCAGTAGTTTTATTTTCTTCTTCTTCATCATGTCCATGCTCCTCATTCTATTATGTTTCTAGATTCTTATGAGCTTCAGACTCTTCTTCAGGCTTGTCTTCTTCTTCACGCTGAGGCAACATCCTTTCATCATGCTCAAGGCTCTCTTCTCGCTCCTCTTTCTCTTTCTCTTCTTGTTCTTTTGAAAGAGGCATTTCTTCATCATGTTTGAGGCTTTTTTCATGCTCCCTAGTTGGAGGTTCAGTATCCTCCTCCATCTTCTCACTTGATTCTTTTTCTTCCTCAGAAGGCTACCTCTCTATCTCCTCTTTGACACTCTTGAGCTACTGAGCCAACTCCTCCTCGAGGTTGGGATCAAATTTTTCCACAATGTACTTGGCACTTGGTTCATCTGTGTCTTCCTCTAATGATTGTGTTTATTCTCCCTCGTGCACCACTTTATCAATTGTTAAAATTTGATACTCAAGGAGCTCATGGTAATCATCTGCTTCCTCTTCCATCCCTTTTGTAGCTTCCCTTTCTTGCCTCTCCAATTCTTTTGATATTTCCATGGTAGCCTTCATCTTTGGTTGCTCAGTTGGAGGGGTACAGATAGGAAGACTGGCAGCAATTTGGTCCAAGGAAACTTGTATAGCTAGGTCCATTAATGCTCTAGATAGCTTCATCGAAAGATTTTGTATGTGGCAATTGAAGGCCTTTGGGAGTAAAAGAGTAGGAATTGGCATTGTTGTTGTTGCTAGTGGGAGGGACGTTGTCAGAGACATGGAGGAAAAGGAGAGTGGAGAGGTGGTGGCAGAAGAAGAGTTTATTATCATGACTTGTGTTGCAGGCAGAGTGGAAGCAAGGTGGACAAACATATCCACTGTAGGTGGGTAAGTGGAAACCATTTCCTGAGAAGTAAGCAGAGGGGTAGTAGTAGTACCAATAGTGGAGGCAGCGGGTGGGGATTTTGGCTGCTCGGCCTCCAGTTCTTCTCCCTCACGGAGGGGGTCTTCCTGAATGGTGGCATGATCACTCAATGTTTTTGGCCTTTTGGAGGATTCACCCTTTGAAGCTTTCCTTTCCTATACCTAGGGCTTAGGCTGCCTTTCAGCTATTTCTTTTCTCTTTCTTGACCTAGTGACTGAAGTGGATTGAGAAACTTCTTCTGTTGGAGTAAAAGTTGTCCCACTATCAGTTTTTCTTGTTGGATCTTCTTCAAGCTTCCCATAGTTCAGGGTGATCCCTTGTTGCTTCAATTGGGAAATCTTCACATCAATCCATTCCTTTGTTCTAGCCTCAATGGGCTTTATCAGAATTTTGAGGTCATCAACCTCTTGCTTGTTCCAATCAATCAATGGCAACGAGAGATTTGCAACTATATTGTACGGAGGATTAATTACCATATTCCCATCTTCCACTATCTGGTCTGGCATAGGGAACAAGTTGACCCTCTTCACAAAATATGCAATCATGCGCATGGAGTGCCTCATTTGCACTTCTTTATTGTCTTTGCAGTTGGCCCAGAAGTCCTCAACATTATGCATATGAGTGTATTCAGCTGCTACCATCTTCTTAAGTTTACCATAGGGGTCCATTTGTGGCTAAATAGTGTGGAACCTTAGGTTATGCTCCACGATTTTTTTATCTGGATTGTCTACGTATTGAGATGTGTGGAGTTTATACAACCCTTGGCCAAAAGAGAGGGTATAGGGAATCCCTGCCTTATGTTTGCTACTTAAGAGGGCATGTTCCTCCCGCAACTGCTGAGAGAGCTCTAGCAATATTATCTAGTCATTTGGATACTGGGGTAGCTTGTATGGTTTCTCCAAGAAACCTTCAACTCAGACTTAGGCAAACTTAGGGAATTGTATGAACAAGAAGGCGAATTGGTAGAGGAAGGCATTATCACTATGGGAGACTCTTCTTTCAAAATCACCCCTGAGCAATCTAAAAATATGACCTATAAAAGCATCATTGACTATAATAATCCCTCTTGAAATTCCTATACTATAGCTGAGGGTACCTGTCGTAAACTTTCAATTCCTTGCTATGAGCTTCATTAAGATCCCTAAACAAGCATCTATATTGTGTCTTATCAGCTAGCAAAGAAACAAGGTACAAGGTCATGTAAAACCTTGCTCGGTCTTCTTAACATTCACAAATTGCTCATGTAAGCAATTACTGATGATTCCTGCCCAGTATAATTTAGTTTTTCCTCTGAGGATCTCCTCCACGAAGTACAACATCCACTCTTGGAAGTAGGTTGTAGTTGGAAGGCCCATGACTCTACTAAGTAGGGTTACCAACTCATTGTAATTTTCATAGAAGTCGCTACGGTAGAGTTCCTGGGCTACCTTAGCAGCACTGCCCCTTTTTTCTTTCAACCAGTACTGGTTGATAATCTTTTTACACCTGAGGGGGTCTGCATCCCACATTTCCTTAGCATCTTTCGTAGTAGCTTCTTCCATTTCTCTAAATGTATGGACATGAAAAACTTTTCCTATTGACTTGGTGGATAGATTAGCCAAATACATTCTTGTCCCTATCTATAATGGTTCTTGAATCTTCTTGATATGCCTCTCTGAAATCCATTATGAGTTCAGGAGCAACAAGAGCGGGCAAGAAGCCTGTAGCTTTATCCAACCCACTACTTCTAATCTTTCTATCATTTTCTATTGCGGGGCTAATCTGGACCCTTTACTTGAATTCATCAATGTCTATGTGCTCGATGTTTGTGTCTGATATTTCCTTCCAATGTGTCGTGACCTTGGAGTTTAGAGGTTCCCCTTAGAATTTATACTTCATTTGGTCTTTGTCTTCTTTTCCACGGGCTGCTCTGGCTAACTTTTTTCCCTTAACTTTCTCCATGGCCACCTCCGAAGGTCCTACATCTGATTCCATATATCCCGCGAGTGAGAGAGAGGTAAGAACATTCAAACATGAAAACACAGGGAAAGTTAGCCAAAATCCTGTGAAATGACATTAAATTAGATAATTCATCATGTAAGAGTCCTAATGTCTCTTTCATATTGCTTTTATCCTTCCATAGGAGGGGGTTTTAGTAATTTAGGCCTAGGGGCACAGACTTCCCTGGGCTGATGGCCATTTTGGGGTAGCTATAGGATGGACAACAATCAAGGCACAACAACCCCCTTCTCCCGACCCATCTTAGGATTTAGTCTATACATGCGGCTACCAAGGAGGTTGCCCTATTTTGACATGTGGATCAAGGTCATTTGAAGATTGGAGGGCATTAAGATCATCATTTTGTCAAGCAGAATCATAGGGAATCTTGGTTGTTTGAGTTCTTTCGTTGAAATGATACTAGCAAGACAACGGCCCAAGGGTGGAGTTCCACAGAGTGAGACTCGTTTCTTCAAAAGACGGTCAACATGGTTCATTTGGAATTCAGGCCCTTTGGGTTGGAGGAAGTGGATGGACATTAGGTCGTTGCCATTTGAAATGGAAAAAGTAATATGGCAGCCCAATGAGAGAGACACGTGACATTGGGTCCGTGGAAGGCCTAGGTTTCATTCATTTATAGCTTGAGAGTTCAATGGAAAAGTAGAGGCCAAGTTCGAGGTAGTAGGTAGACAAGGATAGTTTTCGTTTGAGAATGATGTGGCTAGGATGAACTTCTGAGGGCGGCTGCCTAGCAGAAGAAACCAGCCTAAGGCTAAGCACTTAACAATTTCATCTATGCCTACCAGTAGCTACAATAGAGTCGGGACTCGAAAGGCAAAAAGCCAACCATCATGAGTCATTCGAGACAACAGGTTCACCACGACAGCCCACAAATGAAAATCTGCTAGGCGGGGCCTGAATAGATGTTAACACTTGGTCATTTGGGAGAAAATGAAGTTGGCCAACAAAGGAAAATATAGAACCCAATGGTCAAGAGGATGCGCAACGAAAGCCATTTAGGATGGTCGTTTATGCATAGGAAAAATGAGGACAAAAGTCCATGGTGTTTAGTCCACACACTTAGATTGAGTTTGTTCTCTTGGCCAGTGAAGACAAGGGCGGGGCCTAAGAGCTAGAAGGATGGGTTGCAAGAGCCATTCAAAATGATGAAGTGTAGATGAACATCCCTAAGCGGAAGCCCACAAGGAGGGGACCCGTGGTGGATCAAGACCTAAAGATTTTGCAAGATTTTGAGCTCATGAGCAATCAAAGGGGCGGGGTATGTGCACCATACAATCATGGTCAGAAAGCCATTCGAAATGGCAAAGCATGAAAGGCGCCCCAGAGATGAAATCCCGTGGGGGTGGACTTGAAAAGGCCGACAAATTGCTTTGTTTCAGTTTGTAAATTCAAATGGACTCAAGGTGGCGAAGCAGTAAAAGTCTTCTGCCAGGGCAGACCCTGTGATGGCAGTTGTCATTACCAAGTTTAAACATATGTTTTGATGGAGGGTGATGATAATAAAGGGGCATTGGCTTGTATAACATGAATGCTCTAGCTGATGAATGACGACAAAGAGTCTGAGTTTCACATATGGCATGTGGATCTAGTTTAAAGTTTATCGAGATTTCATGATGTCAATTTTGTGTGACTTAGTCCATTTTAGTTAACTATCAAGTTTTCTCTGATTTAGATTCATCAATTTTGCAAGGAATCGAAGAAAACACAAATTAGGGTGCTCTGCAGAAAACCTACCTCGAAGATCCGATGAAGGAGGCTGAGGAACAGTCAGCAAAGGCTTTGAGTCATCGCTGGAACTTATTAGGCATGAAGGAAATCCTGGAGGTTGGCTCTGACTCTTCTCTAATCGACTAATAAGTGAAAATGATAGTTGAAAGTTGGCTATTTATAGAAAATATGTAAGGGAAATTTAGGGCATCTCAGAGAAACCTCCAAGAATAGTAGTGCCTTTGGTAACTTTAATTCTGATTAGATTTCCTTAAAGACATGTACAACTATGTCCTAAAGCGAAAACAAACACAGTTCATTTCCCACATTAATCCTTCTGAGAGAAGCACATGTAAATTCAACAACAAGCGATAATAGATTCTAGAAACATAACCAACACAGATGAAAGATAAGACAAAAAATCAAAACACATAGATTTACGTGGGGAAAACACTTTCGAGTAAAAAACCCCACCCTCCAAAGTTCGAGCCATTGTATTATTCAACAACAAAAGGTTACAATACAATTTTAGGCTCTTAGCCTTTTCAGAGATTACATCTTGTTCATTCTAGAAACAATCCTAGTAGCAAACTCTCCCTCTGTACATTTCCTGATCAACCTCTCAAACCAAACAATCTTTGCACTATTGCAATACCCTCAATAATATACAGTACAAATCAACACGAGAGATGGACCATAGCATTCGATTCTTGATCAGGAGAGCTTTTGGTAGCATAACCCTGCCTCTCTTTTTTCTTTGTTTCAGCCTCATGACCTCGACCTTCCAGCTAGCCACTCGAACTTCACTCTATCATTCTCCTATTCCAAACACAATAATTCACCAGAACATGGTTGTTTTAATTTCCTCAAAAATAGTTCGTCTTCCACGCAGAAACGGTCGCAACAAACGGTTCACATTATGCCCCCTATGATAGGTCCAAGTCACACCACATAGGACAGTCTTCCAATCAGTCAACAATGTTCACCCTGTGTCGTATGTCGATGAGACACTAACCGTGTCTCCCCAATGCCACAAAGCCCAACCATCGATATCGCCAAGAGTCATCACTATTGGCAAGAGGTTACACCAAGTTCAAAAGTAGTCGGCGAGACAAACCACATTGCTGAGACATCATACCGATGACCACCATATGTAGCGCTATTCGACAAGACCATCGCTATTCGGTGAGAGGTCATACCGATGCTCAAAATTCACATCGACATCAACATTCCCATCAACGAGACTATCACTATTCGGTGAGAGTCATAATGAGTTAAGGAGTCATATCAATGTGCAATACACCCGTCGGTGAGACTTCCACATTCGCTAAGAGTTCCAATGAGCCTTCATGTTACTCCAATATGTCTTTCGCCTTGAGTCACCCCAATGTAGATCATCAGCTAGAGTCGCATCAACAATCAACGGGGGCACCAACTCACATCTTATCGGCAAGACAATATACATCAGAGAAAGGTTTCACCGAAGTCCCAACTCACACCGAAAGCAAACCCGTCAGCCAGACCAACACTCTTAGCAGAGGGTCACACCGAACACAACAAGTCACATAGATGACATCCCTTGCTAAGAGTCTCCACAACATCCAATAAGAGTATCCTATCGGCCAGACATCTCCCATCGCTAGGACACATTCCAATAGGAATAAGTCATATCGATTATTGCATCGGCCAGATAGGCCAAGGGTCATGCCGATATCGGCCATACTTTCTACCATCACCGAAACATTATTTCGATTTTCCAAGGTTACACCAAATATTCAAGTTATACTGATCGCCAAGACATTCCAGAGGTCACAACGATAGTTTAGGATCAACTAGCAAATTGGCCAGACATCTCAATAGTCACCGCGACCATGCTTACTCAGAAGTTTCAGCCTGTGAGATTGAGGCACACAATTCCAACAATCTCCCACTTGACGAAGATCACACAGGCACCTCCAAAGCACTCAGAAACTAAGATCACACAAGCTCCACTAGTTTAGACTCCGCAACACTCAAGACACCCGACCAACAAGTTTCCACAGATAACAGTCCACCAGACAATTTGCAACAAAGACCAAGTATCCAGCTGCAACTCACTATCCAACAAAGCAACCGAAATGCAACCAATCACACTCTTCCAGGAAACCATATAGACCTCAAACATGCTCTCATGCTCCATCAAGAATTCTGCACCAAAATCCAAGATGTCCATCATTTAGGCAACAAACCCTGTCATCTTCCAACATGCCACCTGTGGAAGAAAGATACAAGCCAAGGTGAATAAGCACCAGTCCAATGAACACAAGCAAAATATCACAATGATATCATCAATACGATAATGCTACTACTTCACTATGCTCAAACGCTATACAAAAGCAATATCAACTTCAAAGCCTCAAACAGAACACAACCGTGAAGTCATTCTACAGAAACAAGACAAAAAACACCAACTAGAACAACAATCAAACTAAATGCTTCCATCCACCTGATAAACCCACGCAACTAAAAAATAACACCCATATCTTTTGCTATTCCATCCAATCCCACATACCTCAAAGGTATCAACATTAGTAAACTCATGCCACTCCAAAACCAACCTATTAACAACAAATGCAAGCTCCAAGTGCCAATCAGTCTATGAAGACAAAACACATATAGGAACTCCCATTGCCCGAGTAATTCCAAATCTAAAAGATCAAAGGCATCACAAGTCTACCAATGACATCACATAGAGAGTGTAACCATGTAGTACCAAGGAAATATCCACAATAATACGCACAACCTGCAACAAACCGCTACAAGAAACATTTCTCTCACCACAAGTCTTCATGGCTCTCCCAAGATCTCCACATGCAACAAAAGAAAAAGGATTAAGAACCTCCATGTCATCACCCATGAACATGAGTGAAAAACACATGACCACAAGCAAGTGATCACTATAGCTCCAACCAAACCTCAAACCAATGTAATGTGAGACCAAACATCTAGGAGGTAAACCAAGACCAAAGAGAGAAACTCTGCACATCATATTCCTATAGAACATCCTCCTACATACACTTCTAATAGCCAGCTATGTCAAGAATGATCTCCTTCACATCCAAAAAGAAAAGCCATGACAATATCCAACTATTCAATCACCAAGATCAAACCAACTTTAAAAACATGTAATCAACATGGATGTAAGCCTCTCAAAGAAGACCAAACTACTTCATTCCCCATTTTAGGAAATCAGCCCATACATCATCTCCTACCAATTCTCATCAGTAAATAACATAACACAAAAGCTCAAGGAGATAAACTAGCTATACATTTTCCACTATGAATCCTCCAGAAACATTAAATAGTAATTCAAGATCCATATCATGAAAGTGAACAGAAAACACATCTAAAAGATATAATGGGCCAAATACCTCTTAGATAAACTACCGAGTAGACCAAGAGTGGGAACGAGAATACTCCTTCAAGATATGCAAGACATCATGACTAATCCAAGAGCAATCTCCTCATAGGTCTCTTATTGAAATCACATTCAACCAAGGTGTAGGCTTCTCAAACTTTCAGACCACTATCAAAGCTCCAATCATCTAAATCAAAAACTTATCATGACACCATGATCTACATATCCCCTTAGGAGATACCATGATTCAAGTGACTTCACCATGGTCTCAAGTACAATGCACAATGCCAAAACTTCAGTGCACAAACAAGAGTATACCATGACATAAAGCAAATAGACTCAAAACCAACATCACCTATCAAGCACCACCAACACCTTAGCCAAAGACTCCAAGCGTCCTCTATGGATCCAAGATGTTGCACATCTTCAAATAATGTCCATGCAAATGCGAAAGAACCCTTCTGCAGCAACATTATATAAAAGCTCCCCCTTGAAACATTTGCAACACTAAAGAAGACCATTCACCACCATGTGATGAACCCACAGTTATTGCTAAAGCTCCCACTGAAATGTGACATCCAAGCTCTCCAAGCATCATGACCACCTGCTTTAGGTTCCCATAACCGAATATTTAGGTAATCAACAATATCCATCTTCTCATCTCAAAGCAATCACACCAATGTACAAGTGACCACAGAAAAGGCCAGCTAACAAGTCTACACCAACAATGAATCAACCTCGTTGATAAAGATAGTCCACATCCAAGTTATCTCAGTGCAGCCAATGGGTAGCTAATCCACCAACCACATAACTCATAGACCACAAACATCAAAAATGCAAACCCATCATCGCATTGGAACCTGCAACACTAAGATTTCAAAGAGAATAACCACGTAGACAACATGACTCAAACACCAGATCACGCCAAACCTAACTTTCCAAATACGTCCACAATGAGTACCATAATCAAGGAACCCACAAGCACCACCACAAGAATCCTAAGTAAAAAATCATGTACCAACACTCCCATGCAGAGAAGAAATCACACCTCCTCAAACCATGCACAAAGCATGCATACAAAACTGCAACTATCTCATCCAACAACAACCCAAAAGCCAGGGTCTAGAAAATAGTTTAACAGAAACTCCACATAACCACAAGTTTTACTTAACCATGTAAAACATGTACATGCATCCGAGATAGAGATAGGCTATTTCAGAAGCTTGCAAATCAACTAATGATTAACTCCATGGCCTTTATGTATTCGAGGTTAACAGGAAATAGTGCCTTCCAACACCAAGAAACACCACCTAGCATAAGCACTCTTTTCCATGGCTGAGAAACAACCTAGGCTTCTCCATATCATCAAAGAGCCTTTCACACAGACACCCAATATGAAAGCTTTACTACTACACAACCACGGAGCAAGAAAATCCACCTCATACACCAAGGTTATACCGCTACCAACCAGGAGACACAAATCACAACAAAACAACATGGTCAACTCCCTTTTCTCCATCTTCACCATCCTTCAAGCTGCATTCTGTCTCTGAATATCACAAGACTTCCACTAACCAAAGGATCAATAAATCAGACGATTCCTCCAAATTTCCTCTAGCCTAACAAATTGAAAAATCTTCATAGGAGAAATACCCAAAACCAACAACCAAAAGAAGGCTCTAATACCACTTGTAAGGGAAATTTAGGGAATCTCAGAGAAACCTCCAAAAATAGTAGTGCCTTCGGTAACTTTAATTCTGATTAGATTGCCTTAAAGACACGTACAACTATGTCCTAAAGCGGAAACAAACACAGTTCATTTCCCACATTAATCCTTCTGAGAGAAGCACATGCAAATTCAACAAGCAATAACAAATTCTAAAAATAGAACCAACACAGATGAAAGATAAGACATAAAATCAGAACACACAGATTTACATGGGGAAAACCCTTTCGGGTAAAAAACCCCACCCTCCAAAGTTCAAGCCATTGTATTATTCAGCAACAAAAGGTTACAATACAATTTTAGGCTCTTAGCCTTTTCAGAGATTACATCTTGTTCATTCTAGAAACAATCCTAGTAGCAAACTCTCCCTCTGTACATTTCCTAATCAACCTCTCAAACCAAACAATCTTCGCACTGTTGCAATACCCTTAACAATATACAATACAAATTGACACGAGAGATGGACCATGGCATTCGATTTTTTATCAAGAGAACTTTTGGTAGCATAACCCTGCCTCTCTCTTTTCTTTGTTTCGGCCTCATGACCTCGACCTTCCGCCAGCCACTCGGCCTTCACTCTATCGCTCTCCTATTTCGAACACAAAAATTCACCAAAACATAGTTGTTTTCATTTCCTCACAAACAGTTCATCTTCCACATAGAAACGATCGCAACAAATGATTCACATTTTGCCCCCTATGATAGGTCTAAGTCACACCACGTAGGATAGTCTTCCAATCGGTCAACAATGTTCACCATGTGTCGCATGTCGGTGAGACACTAACCGTGTCTCCTTGATGCCACAAAGCCCAACCGTTGATATCGCCAAGAGTCATCACTATCAGCGAGAGGTTACACCGAGTTCAAAAGTATTCGGCGAGACAAACCACATTGCTGAGACGTCATACCGATGACCACCACATGTAGCGCTATTTGGTGAGAGGTCATACCAATGTTCAAAACTCACATTGACATCAGCATTCCCATAGGCGAGACTATCGCTATTCGGTGAGAGTCATAATGACTTAAGGAGTCATATCGATGTCCAATGCACCCATTGGTGAGACTTCCACATTTGCTAAGAGTTCCAACGAGCCTTCATGTTACTCCAATCTGTCTTTCGCCTTGAGTTACCCTGATGCAGATCATCGGCCAGAGTCACATTGATAATCAATGGGGGCACCAACTCACATCTTATCGGCAAGACAATATACATTGGAGAAAGGTTTCACTAAAGTTCCAACTCACACCGAAAGCAGACCTGTCGACCAGACCAACACTCTCAGCAGAGGGTCACACCAAACACAACAAGTCACACCGATGACATCCCTCGCCAAGAGTCTCCTCAACATCCAATAAGAGTATCCTATCGGCTAGACATTTCCCATCGCTAGAACACATTCCGATAGGAACAAGTCATACCGATTATTGCATTGGCCAGACAGACTAAGGGTCACACCGATATTGGCCAGATTTTCTACCTTTGCCAAAACATCATTCCAATTGTCCAAGGTTACACTGAAGATTCAGGTTTTATTGATCGCCAAGACATTCCAGAGGTCACAGAGATAGTTCATAATCAACTAGCAGATCGGCCATACATCTCAATAGTCACAATGACCATGCTTACTCAGAGGATTTAGCCTGTGAGATTGAGGCACACAATTCCAACAAAATAGCATATTAAATGCACTACATTAATGATCGTACGATGGCCTAGAAGTTGGTGAATGGTCACTTGAAAATGGCCGCAGGAAGCTCAAAATTCGATGAGTGGAAGGTAGTCAGTGCTTGGCCATTTAGTCATTCAGTCATGGCAAATGACTCAAGAGGTTTTGAGTTCCACGAGGCAGAAAGCTATTGGGAAAAGGCTATTTGGAACAGTTGTGAGGTGTCCTGATAGGGTGGACTCGACCGGCTCCTTGGATGTCAGCTTTGAAAGGAAAAGGTAAATAGCCAATGGGAACTTCATGAAAGCCTAGAGCCTTGAAAATTTGAGGGGGGAAAAATAGGGTCAACTTGAGATGACTTCCCTAAAACTCATTGACCACTTAAAATACCAAAATAGGGGGGCATGCAAAATGAGGCAACGAAAAAAGTGACCCGATGAAGTGAAAAGAAAGAGGGTCCCCATTCCGAACGGGGCGTGTGTGTTGAGGGCACAACAAATGGCAACTCTACAAAGAGCTCAAGCTTAGAAATAATGCTTTAGGTGCTTCCCATTGACAGGCAATGAGACATCTTCACTAGTTAGGGTCTTGAGGTAAAAAGCATTATCTCCGAGGATTTCAACAATTTGAAAGGGGCCAAGCTGAGAGCTTGTTAAATTTGTCACGTCCCCCTTTCTTCTCATGGGCCTTGTCCTAGCATCAAGCTTAGAAATAATGCTTTAGGTGCTTCCCATTGACAGGCAATGAGACATCTTCACTAGTTAGGGTCTTGAGGTAAAAAGGGATTTCAACAATTTGAAAGGGGCCAAGCTTTGGTCACGTCGGGCCTTGTCCTAGCATAGGACTAGAACCCTTGATCTCGGTGGTTGAACCATCTCTTGAGCATGCCCTGATGTTTGGTGAAATTTTCAATGGCTCGATCACACACTTCTTCTAAGTGCAACAGCTCAGATAAACGAGCTTCTCTTCGGTCCCCTTCTTCGTAAAATTAATTGATGAATTGGAGGGTGGGGATTTTTAAGTGAATTGGGAATATAGGCTCTAAGTTGTAGACAAGATGGAATGAGGAATCACCAAGGGTAGCTTTGTGGCATGTACGATCTGCCTAAAGGGAAAAGTGGAGCTGGGTATGCCAGTCCTTGGGATTCCTATCAAGCAATTTTTTTATCACTGTAATGAGGTTCTTGTTAGTAGATTCTACCAAACCATTGCCCTGAGGATAGTAGTTGGATGATAACTTAAAGGAAATCCCATAATTGAAGGCCCAACTAGTGAATTTAAGTGAGGAAAAGGCAAGGACATTATCACACACTAATGCATATGGGCAACCAAAGCAATTCAAAATGAAGCTTTCAAGAAAATTCATAACTACCTCTGTTGTACATTTCCTAAATGCAATGGATTCTATCCATCTAGTGCAATAATCAGAAGCATTTAGAATTTACCTGTGTCCTACAAATGATGGTGGGCTTACTAGACCAATGAAGTCAAGACCCCATTGCGTGAATGGCCTCACCTCCAAAACTAGTTGCAATGGGACAAGGATGTTCTATTCTCTTGTTGTGGAAGTTTGGAAGACTTGGTACATATGAACATGGTTATGAGCATCCTTGAAAACCATCAGCCAGTAATAACTTGCTCATAAGATTTGGTGAGTAGTGGAAGGACCAAATCCATGACCAATACCAAACTTGTCATGAAATTATTTCAAGACCCAGTCTACTTCTTTGCCAAGGCATCTCATATATGCACCTTTGTGGTTCTTCTTGTAGAGTATGGATCATTGCAACATGTAGCTATTACCTTTCAGTTTGAGGACATATTTTTGAACTCCCTATAAGCGACATGGGAACTACTTGTTTAGTAAATAATAGATGATGTCATCGTACCATTCCCTTGGGGAAATGTCTTCAAGCTGATATTGTTGTACCGTAAGCTCAGGTCCTACTTCAACTATTGTCTCGGCTATTATTCGGGTGAGTTCCTTTCCCCTTACCAACTTCATTGGTTGAATTTACATGTTGTACTCCTACAACAGGGTAACCCACTTGGCTCTTCTTTCTCCCAACTCATTTTGCATAAGTAACATCTTCACAATTGGGTCAAGGACAATAGCAAACACCTTATTTTGCAAGATGTAATGCCTAAAATTCTTAACTCCTTTGACAAGAGCATATGCTTGCTTTTCTACATTGTGATATCTTAGTTCAACATCTTTCCAGGGAGCACTCATGAAGGCAATCGGGTGCTCATTTCCTTTGTTGTCCTTTTGGGTTAAAATGCTAGCACATGAGTGATCTAAAGAAAATGAATAAATGTACAATGGCTTTAGATAATCTAGGTTGACTAACACTAGTGCTTCAACAATTGATTTCTTGATTTCTTCAAAGGCTTTCTTTGCTTCCAGATTCCACTCAATCTTGGCATCTTTCTTTAACATGGCGTTGAGCAGCTTAACAATTTCAGCAAAGCCTCTAATGAATTTCCTGACAAAATTTATCTTTCCGAAGAAAGATTTTAGTTATTTTTTGTTGCCTGGCAATTGAATCTTTAGCATAGATTGGATGCATTCAGGGTCTATATAAATTCCTCATTTTGAAATAACATGCCTAAGCAATTTACCTTTAGTGACTTCGAAGATACATTTCCTCGGATTAAGGGAAACCCCAAATTTTTGGCACCTCTAGAAGACTTTGCATAGGTCGGAGACATGATAACTTCACTTCTTTGAAAACACTGTCAAATCATCCATGTAGATGATTATGCACTTTCCAATAAGATCTTTGAAGGTAATGTCCATTGCACACTGGAAAGTGGTGCCAGTGTTGATGAGTCCAAATGACATTCTTCTATATGCAAAGGTTCCCCACTTGGTCGTGAGTGTTGTCTTATGTCGATCTTCATACTGCACCATCACTTGATGGTACCTAGAGTACCCATCGAGGAAGGACATCATCTGTGATCCATTAACAATCTTCAATACCTCATCCAATGAAGGCACTGGATAGTTGTCCTTCGCTGAAGCTCTGTTCAAATTGTGAAAATCCACACACAATTTAATTTCTCCATTCTTCTTTCTAACCAGGACCAAATTGGCCACCCACATGGAGTGCCTTACTGGAAAGATGATTTTGGCTAAAAGTAGTTTTTGCACTTCCTTATAAATGATAGGCTCCAACAAGGCATTGATGGGACATTGTCTTTGTCAGAATGGTCCCACATCAGGCTTGAGAGAGATAGTGTGCATGATGATGGAGGTATTATATGTCTTTAAATCTTCATAGCTCCATGCCACCATGTCATAGTATTTTTGTAGAGCATCAATTATCCCTTTTCTTTCTTCTAACGTGCATACTTTTCCAATGAACACACTCTTGACCTCCTCAGCTTTTCCAAGGTTGTGGTTGTCACACTGGTTGTTTATGGATTCCTTCTTTGCTTGTTGATCTTGATCTTGAAGTAGATCCAAGTTAAATATGCGCTCAAGCTGAACCATACCTTTGGGGATCGTATTGGTTTTAAGGTTAATGATGCCCTCTATATCTAATTCATCTTCCTTAGGCTCAATTTCATCAATTATTTGGGTTGCAATCACGTCAAATCTTGTGATGAACTCCAGAATGAGCTTATCATCATTGAATACCTAGAAATGAGTGAAATTATCTAGTACAGAAGGGGTCAAGGTCAACTCAATAGTGAACTTTTTGAGGCCAAACAAAGAGAGGGGTTGTAGTGTGTTGGCTACATGTGCCAAGGCATCAACAATATTATTCTTAGAGTGAGGGATCAGTTGGATATTAAATGCATCTAGACTTTCTAAGAGATCCTAGACTCTATTCCTATAGTTTGCAAGCCTTTTGTCATGACAGGTGTATAATTTTCTGACTTGCTTCACCACTAGTTCAGAATCACCAAAAACTTATAGCATTTTAACATTCTTTCTTAGAACCATTAAAATATCATGGATCAAAGCTTCATATTCTACTACATTATTGATACAATAAAATTGAAGTATATAGGCAATAAAGTAGGTCTTACCCGTGGGGCTGATGAGTTCAAACCCAGCTCCAGCTCCTTGTTTGGACTTGGATCCATCAAAGCATAGTGTCCATAACTTGGAGGGTTCTTTGACTTCGGGACCAATCATGTGTTCGTTCCTTTTGGGTTGTGTGTTTGCATCCACAACCTTCAAAGTAGGTATTGGTTCAGTATGATTGGGGGCAGGATGCCCTGTTGGCATCTCCTTCTGAGGAGTAACTAATCCTTTGACATGTTCCACTATTGTTTGAAACAAGTAACACTCAAACTCGAAGTGGGAAGCGTTGTGAACTCTGCACCATCTTGGCAGCAACAGGTCCCAAAAGTCCATCCTTTCCCCTAGGTTGAGTTGATCTTGTACGCATTTCTCCATGAAGTCTTGAAATTCGTCCAACAATCCTAAATTACCGTCTTCATAAGGCTCATCATCCTTTGATTCCAGTAACATTTCTATACTTTGAGGTGCATAGGTCAAGTTGGTTGGAAGACTACATTGTACCAAGAAGACCTTCACAAAAAAAATTCATCTTGAGACTTGACTTCTTCCTAATAAGAAAAGGGACAATAATTTCCCAATTCTATTTCAGCAAACAACACCTCATTAGTGTTTTTGTATTTTGTAATCATAAATTTTATGTATGGCTCCTAATTTATTTGAATTTGGTTTGGCAGCCCCTTCCATGGAAGCCACATGTGAGAGAAATAAGTTGCGACGTACCCATTCAATGCATGGGTGAAGTCACATCCTAGGATAATTTTGTAAGTATCTGGAATATCAGCAACCTGGATGTCAATAACCTGCTGCACCCTCAGGTCTGCAACAATATGCATTGGGATACAATTGATCTCCCTAACAATGTTAACCTCTGTTTTGTCCAGTTGAGTCACTTTTCTTCTAGAAGGTGTGAGGACAATCCCAAGAGCCTTGCACACAACCAAAGGAATGACGTTGGCTGATGCTCCAGAGTCAATTAGAAAATTGTGCAAATTCTTCCCAAATATTCTAATTGTGGTGAGGAAGGGTGGCATTTTGAACTTTCCTTGGAAGAGACCCATAGACATCGGCCTGGGCCACTTGACTCTTGTCCTTTTCATTTTTCTTTTCCTTGGATTTCCCTAGAGTTTGCTCGTTAGCAGGTTTTTTTTTGGCTTGTTGGTTGGTGGGGGCATCCTTCCTTTTGTCTAAGATTTCTTGGATTACGGGATCCTGTTGAGGCTCTTCAAAGGTGACTCTCTTGGCAGGTGTTTCTTTTGTCATCTTAGAGGAGGCAATTCCATTAATTATCCTAAAGAAGGCATGCCTAATTGTAGGAACCTTGAGCAACTCAAAGGCAAATAGGCTGATTTTAACTTTCTTAAATTCCTCAACAACATATTCCCCCATTTGCTCAATTTCAACCTCAAAAGACCTACCTATGAAAGAGCTAGCTAGTTGGCCTTGCATTTGATTTTTCCATTTTTTGTTATTCACATGTTGTTTAGGCACATGAGGATAGCCTGGGTTGTTGCTAGCATTGGGGTCGAGTGGGGTACTAAAGTTGTTAGGTAGAGTAGAGGTAGTAAACAGTCCCCCTATTTGCCTATTTCTTAAGTTATATGAAGAAGTTCTTTGATGAAACATTTGAAATTCATCTACATGAGACTCTTGTTCATCTATTGGACCATTATCTACTGAATTAAAGAGATGAGATAGAGCTTCTTCATTACTTACCTCTTTGACTTCTTTGTTCTTCGGGGAGGTTGCCACGCTCTCAAGCACATTACTCTCACTTCACAGAAATGGGGCTTGGTTGACCACAAGCACAGAGGAATTGTAAGGCTTAGATGGAACTCTCTCCAATTGGAACTATACATGACATTCTAGACCTCCACTTGAAAGATCTCGGTGGCGGTTTGAAACTCAGGGCTATCCAACTCCGAATGCCTGCTTGTTTTATGAATCCTGCACCATCTGGACAAGGCCACTTCTGCAAAGTACACTCCACTGGTTGTCTTTTCCATGTTGGTAGGCTGATCAAGAGGAGTGGGAACACCCCTATTTTTCGGCCTTGTATTCCATGTTTGGTTCTGTCTTTGTGAGGGTCTCCTCTCGAAGTTCTAATTAGAATTATGCCCTCGTTCATAATTATGTATGGAGGAGGTACTTACCTCACAGTTATCCCTATTATCTCGGCTAAGGTTTTCCTAAATGTTGCATTGGGAAGCTTGCAGTTAGTTGTTCTGATTTATCAAGTGTGTCATCTCTGTGGACATCTTTAGGATCATTTCTGTCAGCTCGCCTAGTTGATCCTTCTCTATATTGCCTAGTTACAACGCTTGATTTTGGAGAAAGATATGTTGCACTGCTGGTTGATTTTTTTGAGTAGGCAAAAATTCAGGCCCTTGTAAGTATGTTGGTAGTTGCGGTGGTTGTGCATAGGTTTACGGTTGTTGAGGCTACAAGTAATGAGGCACTAGAGGTGCCTAGTTTATGGGTTTCCCAAAATGAGGCACTATAAGTAGCTGTGACACTTGATTCATCAAGGGTGTCTGATGTTGCAATGCTTGAGTAAGTCCTTGAATCCATAGAGGATGGCTAGCCTACCCCAAGGAGGGCAGTGGGCCAAAAATATTTTTTCCTAGATTAGTGTTGGCAATAACTACCTCAACATACACATCCACCAATCTGGCTGGTGGTGGCTTCATTCTTTTCATCGACGCTATGGTAAGGTTGTCCAATGCTGCATAGTAGATAGGCAAGCCAATGACATTATTAAGTACATAGGGAGCCTAAAACCTCGTGTATGCTCAATGAAACTGATCATTAAAGGATCTAATTGGTTTGTTAGCCTCCCTACGGATCGACATGAATTGTTGATATAATTTCATAGGGTTGATTGGAACTTTATACTTCCTCAAGAATGCATTCTTCAATAGATCCCAAGTAGTAATCAATCTCGTTGGAAAATTGATGTACTAGTAGAAGGATTATTCTCCCAAGGAATAAGGGAAAATTCTACATGCCACATCCTCATGATTGATCTGCATGTCCTTCAACATTTTTTGGAATATCTTGATGTGTTCCTCAGCTGTCCTTTGCAAATCCCGAGGATAGAACTTCATGCAAAATCTATTTGGGTTCTTAGCAATGTCATGATAAGAATTGAACAATAATGGAGAGGAGTTATTTCCTAGCCAACCCATGAGGGGAGGCAGGGATGGTTATTGCTATTGAGCAACAACCTGGGGCTGCATAGGGTCAGTGGCAATTGGAACTATGCCTTGGACTTGGAGGGGAGGGACAGGGGCAACACACCGGCTATGGGAAGCAAGCGGTGGGAAAGCACTATGGTATGACTGAATGGAAGGAAAAGAGGTGGAAGAATTCCACTAAGTATGAGGCAAATGGAAGGAGAAAGGAGGAAAAGGTGGGGGTGAAGTTGGTGGAATGGAGGAGGAAGAAGAGGCTGTGTCCCCTCTTTTAGTTCTTCTAGCCCTTGTAGGAGGCTACAATTCCTGAAATTCCCCTTTGTTTGAGTAGACCTTAAGATTCTTTGAGACCTTTCAGGGGAGAATGAATCACTTCAATCCAACTTAACTCAAATGGCCCTCCTTCTATCGCCAGTTCTGTTGATGGGTGTTTTAGCACTTTCTCAACACAGGCAGTGCATAGATGCACTACCTCTCTTGAATGGTAATCTCCAGCAAGTTACTAAAAATCACCCCAACGTCTCTTGGGTGTTAGGTCATTACTTGCGTGGATTTATTAGTTGGTTCAATGTGATATTATTGGTAATCACAATGCATACTTATGGAGTTAAGCTAGAGGGAATTTGGATCTTAAAATGAAGTTCTTGAGGTGGAGAAATTGGTGTGCAATTGTTGCAGGTTCACACAATAGTCTTGAACTCCCTATTTCAATTTCAGATTTGGCTTTACAATGTGCAATGAACCTTAGCATAGGTTACTTATTAAAAGAAAGGAAACAAAGTAGGGAGGAGAAGAAGTTCCTGGATTTGAAACTAACAATAAACAGTGATCATGGAGGACCCTGCTGCAGACAACTTTCCTAAAATAGAATTTCACTTAACCAGATTACCTCATAGTCTCATGAAATTTGTGCAAGCTTCTAAGGACTGCAGATATTCAATCATTCATTCACCATAAGCATGAATAAAAGATATAAGTTTAGAGAAACTTTTAGTTTATGCACAGAATAACTTTACATAGTTGTGTATCATCAACAAACAACCAAAAGTATGGACCAAGAAGGCATCAAAATAGTAGAATTATTCAAAACTAGTGAACAACATTAACTAATCTACCAATAACATGAGAAACTCATAAAAAAAAATGTAAATCTACTCAAATTAACTAACTATGGGAGAAAAACCATGTAACATGCAACTCAAACTCAAGAGTTCATGAAAATCCAATGAACTTCTATTAAAATTTCAGTAGCATTCCTTTACAACAACTCAAATCTCTCTTAAAAATGAGAGGAGACCCCCTATTTATAGTGTTCAAAAAGAAAAATGAATGGCCAAGATTGATTTGTATTGTTTGGCCAAGATTCACTACAAACTATGGTTTCACCTACCCCCAAATATATTACAATTTAAAATTACATTCTTGTCCTCTAGCCTATTTTGTCTTCTTGTGGCAACATTGTAGCTTTTTTTCTTTTGTTGATTTCCTTTTTGTTGTAGCTACTTTGTGAGGAACTCATCATCAATAACTGGGTTTCCCTCATTCTTCTTTATGGTGGCATATTCTATAAACTTCAGGATCAGTGCCTTGAGCTTGTTCCATTCCAATATATTAGATTGGATTACTTAAAAATTTAGCCTCCTAGATTTATTTGTGATGGTATCCCAGTCCTTGTCATATTTGTGTGTGTTCTTCACTACTAGTTGGACTAAGAAAAGGCTCATGCAACAAAACCCATGAAATCAGGCATTAGTGCAATCGTAGTTCCATTCTCCATTTTCTTATGGAAATGTGGCTTCAATTTTTTTGCATCCAACTCATTGGAAGGCATATCAAAATCTGTTAGCATCTTAAGGTAGTCTACATAGTCCACCCTAATCTCCCTGACCCAGTCAATATCTAGCTCCACTTCACAGAGCACTCATTCCAACACCTCCTTTCGATGATCCAGGCCTCACTTCCATGTTTCCACAGGAAAGTGGTCATCTTTTACCAAGCTAAGCTCCTTCTCCCAGGATCTATCGGGTATCTTGAGAATAGCCTCAAGTTTGGGGTACGTGATCCTATATAAGTCTGAGAAGTTAGTGCAAAATTTCCTTATACCCTGGAATATCCTTTTCACTTCTAGGAACTTGTTTGTTGTCCTGACAGCATGACCAATGCCCATGTCATTGTTGTAGAGGACTTTCCTAAACCAATCCTCTGTGGCCTTTGTCCAATTCTTCCTTTTCTCAAGCTTATTAATTTGTTCCTTGGACAGTAGTTGCAACGGTGTTGAAGACGTGGTGCAGAGCTCTTGCACTGATGACCATTACTGAATATAAGTGGTTAGATCAGCCACTTTTACTTTTAGTTCCTCCTTAGAGGTCTTATCTTTGTTCATCTAATGTACAATAGTGGCGACAAATCCCTGGAGATGGTCAATTTTCTACTCTCGTGTGGTTGTCCCTAGATCAAGGGTAGATATTGTATCTTACCCCTGCTTCACTCACCACTGGGGTGGCTATTTGCATATTTCTGGTCCAAACACATTCATATTGAGTTGAGACCTGACCTTAGGCTTCTTCTCTTTCTTCATGCTTATATGGGCTAAGGCCAAGATGGCCTCCAGCCTTGGTCTTGGGTCCTTTGAGACTGGGGTTTTATTTTCCAACTATTTCTGGAGCCATTCAAGAATTTGAGATTTTCCCCTAGGTGATTCATGATCATGCTCCTCTTCACGGGTTTGTTCAATTTCCAATACCCTATCACCCGGGGCTTCTTGTTCTGTTCTTCCTTCCTCCTCATCAGAATCCTAAATGAATATAGTTTCCTTTTGCGAGGACTTGGAGGTTGTTTTCTCTCTGGGGTTTTCCTCCCTTTCAGTAGATTTCTTGTCTTCTTCTTCATCATGTCCATTCTCCTTAGGTTGTTCCATTTTTTGGCTTTTATGAGCTTCAGACTCTTTTTCAGGCTTATCTTCTTCTTCACATTAAGGCAGCATATTTTCATCACACTCGAGGCTCTCTTCTCACTCCTCTTTCTCTTTCTCTTCTTGTTCTTTTGAAAGAGGCATTTCTTCATCATGTTTGGGGATTTTTCATGCTCCCCAATTGGAGGTTCAGTACCCTCCATCTTCTCACTTGATTCCTTTTCTTCCTTAGAAGGTTGCCTCTCTATCTCCTCTCCAACACTCTTGAGCTACTGAGCTAGCTCCTCCTCGTGGTCAAGATCAAATGTTCCCACACTATACTTGGCACCTAGCCCATCTGTGTCTTCCTTCGATGATTTTGTTTCTTCTCCCTCACACACCACTTTTTCAATTGTTAAATGATGATACTCGGGTTGCTCATGGTAATCATTTGCTTCCTCTTCCATCCCTTTTGTAGCTTCCCTTTCTTGCCTCTCTAATTCTTTTGATATTTCCATGGTAGCCTTCATCTCTAGTGGCTTAGTTGGAGGGGTACGGATAGGAAGATTGGTAATAATTTGTTCCAAGGAATCTTGTATATTTGGGTCCATTAATGCTCCAAATCACTTCATTAGAATATTTTGCATGTGGCGAGTGAAGGCTTCCAGGAGTGTAAGAGTAGGCATTGGAATTATTTTTTTTTATTGTGGGAGGGATGTTGTCGAAGACATAGAGGAAGAGGAGAGTGGAGAGGTGGTGGCAGAAGAAGAATCTATTATCATGACTTGTGTTGTGGGTGGAGTGGAAGCAAGGTGGATAGAGATATCCACTACAAGCGGGGAAGTGGCAACCACTTCTTGAGAATTAGGTAGAGGGGCAACAATAGTAGCAATAGTGGAGGCAGCAGGTGGGGATTTTGGCTACTCGACCTCCAGTTCTTCTCCCTCGTGGAGGGGGTCCTCCTGAATGATGTCAAGAAAACTTTATTTTTTTGGTCTTTTGGAGGATTCACCCTTCGAAGCTTTCCTTGCATATACCCAGGGCTTAGGCTGCCTTTCAGCTATTTCTTTTCTCTTTCTTGACCTATTGACTAGAAGGGATTGAGAAGCTTCTTCTGTTGAGGCAGCAACTGTCCCACTATCAGTTTCATTTGCCAACTCTTCTTCAAGCTTCCCATAGGTCAGGGAGATCCCTTGTTCCCTGAATTGGGAAATCTTCCCATCAATCCATTCCTTTGTTCTAGCTGCAATGCTCTTTGTCAGAATGTCGAGGTCATCAACCTCTTGCTCATTCCAATCAATCAGCGGCAATGGGAGATTTGCAATTGCATTGTACCGAGGATCAATTATTGTATTCTCATCTTCCACTATTTGGTCTGGCACAGGGGACAATTTGATCCTCTTCAAAAAATACACAATCATGTGCATATAGTGCCTCATTCGCACTTCTTTACAATCTTTGCAATTGGCCTAGATGTCCTAAACATTATGCACATGAGCTTATTCAACCACAACCATCTTCTTTAGTTTACCAGAGGGGTCCATTTGTGGCTGAGCAGTGTGGAAGCTCAGGTTATACTCCATGGGTTCTTTATTTGAATTGTTTGCACATTGAGATGTGTGGAATTCATACAACCCTTGGCCGAAAGAGAGGGGATAGGGAATCCTTGTCTTATGTTTGCTACTTAAGAGGGCATGTGCCTGCTGCAGCTATCGAGAGATCTCTATCAATATTATCTAGTCATTTCGATACTAGGACAACTTGTATGGTTTCTCCGAGAAACCTTTGGCTCAGATGTAGGTAAACTTAGGGAACTATATGAACAAGAAGGTGAATTGATGAAGGAAGGAATTATCACTATGGGAGACTCTTCTTTCAAAATCACCCTTGAGCAATCTGATAATATGACCTATGAAAGTGTCATTGACTCTACAATAATCTGTCTTAAAATTCCTGTACTATAGCTGAGGGTACCTGTCATAGACTTTCAATTCCCTACCAGGAGCTTCATCAAGAACCCTGAACAAGCCTTTGTATTGTTTCTTGTCAACTAGCAAATAAAAAAGGTATGAGGTCATGTAAAACCTTGAGGTCTTCTTGATAGCCACAAATTGCTCATGTAAGCAATTGTTGATGATTCCTGCCTAGTAGAATTTAGTTTTTCCTATAAGGATATCCTCCATGAAGTACACATCCACTCCTGGAAGTAGGCTATAGTTGGAAGGCCCATGAATCTGCTCAGTAGCATTACCAAGTCGTGGTAATCCTCATAGAGGTCGCTATGGTAGAGTTCCTAGGGTACCTTAATAGCACTACCCCTTTTTTCTTTCAACCAATACTGGTTGATAATATTTTTATACCTGAGAGGGTCTACATCCCACATTTCCTTGGCATCTTTTGTAGTAGCCTCTTCCATTTCTCTGAATGTAGGGATGGGAAAATCTCTCCCTATTGACTTGGTGGATAGATCAACCAATATGTTCTTGTCCCTGTCTACAATGGTTCTTGTACCTTCTTGATATGCCTCTCTGCATGCCATTACGAGCTCAGGAGCAACAAGAGCAGGTGGGAAGCTAACAGCTTTAGCAAACCCACTACTTCTAATATTTCTAGCTTTTTCTATTGGAGGGATAATCCAAACCCTTTTCTTGAATTCATCAATGTCTATGTGCCCGATGTTTGTGTCTAAGATTTCCTTCCAATGTGTGGTGACCTTGGAGTTGAGAGGTTGTCCTTAGAACTTATACTTCATTTAGTCTTTGTCTTCTTTTCCAAGGGTTGCTTTGGTTGGCTTCTTTCCCTTATCTTTCTCCACAACTGCCTCTAAAGGTCCTACACCTGATTCCATATATCCTACGAATGAGAGAGAGGTAAGCGCATTCAAACATGAAAACACGAGGAAAGCCAAAATCCTGTGAAATGACATTAAATTGGATAATTCATCATGTAAGAGTCCTAACATCTCTTTCATATTGCTTTTGTCCTTCCACAGGAGGGGGTTTTAGTAATTCAAGCCCAGGGGCGCAAACTTCCCTAAGCTGATGGCCATTTTGGGGTAGCTACAAGAGGGATGATAATTAGGGCATGGCAGCTTGCTTGTCCTACCTTGCCTTAGTATTTGGTCCATATGTGGGGTCCACCAAGGAGGTTTCCCTATTTTTGCATGTGGTTCAAAGTCATTTGAATATTGGAGGGCATTAAAATCATCATTTGGTCAAGCAGAATCACAAGGAAGCTTGGTTGCTTGAGTTTTGTCATTGAAACAATACTGGCAAGATGGCAGCCTAGGGGCGGAGTTCCACCGGGTGGGACCCGCAGCTTGAAAAGGTAGTCATCATGGTTTGTTTTGAATGCAGGACCTTCGACTCAAAGGGAGTGGATGGACATTAGGTTGTTGTCGTTTGAAATGGTGAAAGTCATACGACAGCCCGACAAAAGAGACCTGCGACATCAAGTCTATGGAAGGCCTAGGTTTCATTCATTTATCACTTGCAAGTTCAATAGCAAAGGGGAGGCATGGTTCTAGGTAGTGGGAAGATGAGGTCTGTTTTTGTTTGAGAACGATAAGGCTAGGACGAACTTCTAAGGGTGGCTGCCCAATAAAAGAAACCTACCTAAGGCTAGGAACTTAACAATTTCATCTCAGCCTACCAGCAACTATGGTGGAGTCAGGACCTAGAAGGAGAAAATCTGACCATTATGAGTCGTTTGAAACAATGGGTTCACCAAGACAACCTACAAACTGAAGTTCGATAGGAGAGGCCCGAAAAGATGTTAACACTTGGTCATTCGAGAGCAAATGAAGTTGGCCAATAGAGGCAAGTCCGAGACCTGATGGGTAGGAGGATGGGCAATGAAATCCATTTAGGATGGTCATTTATGCATAGGTGAAATGGAGACAAAAGTTCATGGTGTTCGGTCCACATGCTCAGACTGAGTTTGTTCTCTTAGCCGTCAAAGACAACGGTGGGGCCCGAGAGTTGGAAGGATGGGTTGCAAGAGTCATTCAAAATGATGAAGTGCGGACGAACATCCCTAAGCGGAAGTTCGCAGGCAGGGGACTTGTGATGGATAAGGACCTAAAGATTTTGTAAGAGTTTGAGCTCATGGGCGATCAAAGGGGTAGGCTCTGTGCACCAGATAGTCATGGTTGAAAATCCATTCAGAACAGGAAAGCATGAAAGGTACCCCGGAGATGAATCCCGCAGGGGTAGACCCAAAAAGGTCGACTGATTGCTTCATTTTAGTTTGTAAATTCAAATGAACTCAAGGCGATAAAGCAGTAAGAATATTTCACCAAGGCGGACTCAGTGAGGGCACCTGCCATTGCCAAGTTTAAACATAGACAATAATAAAGGGTCACGGGCCCATAGAGCATGAATGATCTGGTCGATGAACGGTGGCAGAGTGTGAGTTTTGTGAATGGCATGTGGATCTTGTTTGAAGTTTATCGAGATTTCATGATGTGGGTTTTGTGAGCCTTAGTCCATTTTAGTTAACTATCAAGTTTTCTCTGCTTTAGATTCATCAATTTTGCAAGGAATCGAGGAAAACACAAAGCAGGGCACGCAACAGAAAACCTACCTCGAAGATCTAATGAAGGAGGTTGAGGAACAGTCAGCAAAGGATTTGAATTGTCGGTGGAACTCATCATGCATGAAGCTAGCACTAGAGGTTGGCTCTGACTCTTCTTTGATTGATTGACTAGTAAAAATGATAGTTGAAAGTTGGCTATTTATAGAAAATAGCATATTAAATGCACTGCATTAATGATTGTACAATGACTTGGAAGTTGGTGAATGGTCATTTGAAAATGGCCATGGGAAGCTCAGAATCTGATGAGCGGAAGGCAATCAGTTCTTGGCCATTTAGTTGTTCAGTCATGGAAAATGGTGTCAGAGGCTTCGGGTTCTACGGGGTGGAAAGCTATTAGGGAAAGGTTGTTTGGAATGGCTACGGGGTGAAGGAAACCCGCACGGGCTATCCCAATAGGGTGGACCTGACTAGCTCGTTGGAAATTATCTTTGAAATTAAAAGGAAAACAGCCAATGGGAACTTCGTGAAGGCATAGAGCCTTGAAAATTTGAGGGGGGCAAAACATGGTCAACATGAGATGACTTCACTAAAACTCATTGACCAGTTAGAACACAAAAATAGGGGGAAAAAAAATGAGGCAGTGACAAAAGTGACCGGACAAAGCAAAAAGAAAGAGGGTCCCTATTTTGAATGGGGTGTGTGTGTTGAGGGCACAACATGTTTCTAAAAATGGACTTTTTGGGTTTCCAAAAAGGCTCTTTTCAACCCTCACCCTTCATCCTTTCCCAAGAAATTCCTAACAATCTTGTCACTTTAAGATTTTCCCTCTTCAAGTGCACCAATTACAAGGTGAGACTCAAAGGCTTCTACTTCTCTCAATCCTCTCAATCATCCCCAACTAATGATCATTTGGTTCAATCTCAATCCTTGATCAATTATCCATCCATTTTATAAATAGATTATCTTGGAACTAATACACATAAATATCTCAATCACAACCCATTTAAGCACAAACAAACACATCTTGTGTGTACAATAAATATTTGTGGGTGAGAGAACACTTGTTCTCTTCTTTTAGGTAAATATTTTTCACTTAAATGAGGTTTCAATTAGATGCAAAATAAGATTTGAAATTTATAGCTTAATTCCTCATTTTAGTTTTTACATATTTATTGATCACATTTTGGCATTGTCCAATGGGACCCACATCCATATTCTAACTTTCTTGTGCACATGTATTTTATTGAAAGTTTCTAGTTTGAAATATTTTCCCATGCTTTTTGATGTGTTTTATGCACAAATTGATGTTTTCACTTGTAGAGTGACATTTCTAATATGGATTTGTACCTCTTTTCTAGATTGGGATTTATGTATGTAGATCGATTCATCTTCTTCCTACTATGACTTTCTACTTCTATATGCTAGGAAACCTTTCCCCTAACAAACCTTATTGCACCATGTTGTCATTAGTGTTTTTGTTGATGTCAAAATTTGGTATGGATATGTTGAGAAGGTGTGTATGGTGTTGAGAAGGTGTTGCAGATGTAGTAGGGTTTCTTGGTTTCCAAGTGCTTTTGAGAAAATTTCCATTATGAATGTACTGTAGAAGTTGAAAAACCAACTTCACAGTCCCCAAGAACACCTGCAAGCAATCACCTATCACATGCGAAGATATTCAGAACAAGAAATGAAAGATGTTTTGTAAACTCTCAGAGCAAAGTTGTACAAGCAAAAATCAGAATTATTCATTATTGAGAATAATGTTTTACAAATTATACAAAAGCCTTCGAAAAGAAATGATGCAATAAAGCAAGAAAAAGCAACCCTAATCTTATCTTGAGCAAAAAGATAGCTCAATAAGATAAGATAAGAATTAATAGATAATTATCCTAGGAAATAAATAATTACCTAAGTAAACTTATCCTAAAGTGTAATTAAATAATTAATTACACCAATACCCCCCATAAGTGCAACTTAGGGAGAAGAAAATTATTATGCAAATATGAGTCTCGACAACAAGGCCTGATCAGGTACTCATGTACAAATGCAATGCAAACTAAATCAAACAGGGTAAAGGAGAAAACCACATGGGAACAAAACTCCTCCCCAAAATAGAATGCAATAAACTACCTAAGTGATGAAAAATGGAGGACTCCATAAGACCCCCCAAGGACACCATTCATCACAAAGATACATGAAAGAATCCCCCCATAAGAGAGGAAGAAAGAGACCATAGATCCCCCCCAAAATGAAGTAACTCCAAAAGAAGTGAAGAAATTGCAACTCCAGAAAGAAGTGAGAGGGAAGAGGCTAATGAAAGAAATCTCTGAAGGTGGAATAGGTGTAGCCCAAGTTGTCTCCACAGAAGCAGGTGTGACCTCAACAAATGAAGAAGCTGAAGTAGGTGAAGACTCAATAGAAACCTCCAAAGATGTATGATCAACTAGATCTTGCTGCACTGAAACAAAAGAAGCAACAAGAGGTGGAGGAGATGGAATAGAAGGCTCGAGAACAGGATCCAAGTGAGAACACCAATGTTCAAGAAGCCAAATCTCTCCTCTGAATGATGATGCACACACGAAGTGTGAGGAACAACTGTAGGAACAGAAGCACCACCAGTAGCAAAATCAGTGAAGGAATACAACTGAGAGGAGTGATCCACTATCCCAGTAGCAATGGCTGCTCTACTCTCCAAGTCTCTGATGATAACTGAATCAGGTGTGAACTCCACAGATCTCCCATTGCCCCCATGTGTTATCTGATAGATGGAAAGAAGGTTATTTTTCAAGTGAGGGACACACAAGACATCCTGAAAGGAGTGATCCCCAAAACTAATAGACCCCTTCCCTGTAACACTCATGTAAGTGTTGTTTCCCATCAAAATGGAAGACATAGTGCAAGGCTCAAAGGAAGTGAACATAGACTATGAAGATGCCATATGATGAGATGCTCCTGAATCTAGAAGCCATCTCCCTTATCCAATACCTGAAGAAGCACAAAGAGCATGTCCCTTCATATCTGATGAAGTATGCAAACCAGCTGTGCCTATGTTATGCTGCTCTGAAGAAGAAGAATGAGGAGAAGATGATGCAGACATCCTAGAAGGAAAATCAATCTGATGTTTCTAAAGAAGATGTTTCAGTTCATCAATGTCCTTGTAACAATTATGTTTTGCATGTCCTTCCCTCTTGCAATATGCACATGTAGACTTCTCCTTCCTAAATGATTTCCCCTTGAAGAGGAGGATGAATCTGAGGACTCCTTTTGCTACTCATGAGGTTTGGAATCCTTTTGTTTATATTTCTTTCCTTTGCCTATAGAAGCCTTATGATCACTGGGCTCCTGTGATGCAATAAGTGCCTATGAAGAGGAAGAAGGTTTCACCGTGCCCATGCTAGCTAACTTAGCCTACTCTCGAGTGAGAGATGAAGCAAAGTCATCAAGAGATGGCATAGTGAATCTTGTACCAAGTGCATCCCTAGTGGCATAAAAGGTAGATACAAAAATAGAATAATTTGGTCCAAGCTTTGAAAGAATGGACAATATCAACTAAGAGTCTTCTTTCTGAACACCGCACTATGACAACTGTAATCTAAGAGACTTGAGTTTGGTGAAAAACTCTTGAATACTGTCAAAATCCCTAGGATTTAAGCCAATAAGCTCATTCTCTAACTGAAACCCTCTCATAGTATCCTGCTTCCCAAACAAAGACTCCAAAGTAGCCCATATCTCATTTGGTGTAGTGCAAGATTCAATGTGAAAAAAAAGGTCAGAGGAAAGAGAAAGACATAAAGTACCATAAGCTTCATCACACCTATTAAACCATTTTCTCTTTTCAGTAGCACCTGTAGGTTCAATTTATGTACCCATGGTTACCCTATACAGCCCTTTATGTTTCAAGTGAATCTCCATTTGTTTTTTCCAACCAAAATAGTTGAATGGAGTAAGGGGTGCAATGTTGTGTAAATCCATGATAGAAAACAAAAATATATACTCTCAAATAAAAAATATTCCTCTTTGATCGCAAAAAAAACTCCTGATTACACGTTTCCCAAGTAATATCACAAAAAATTAAAGGCTGAGTTCTTATAAAAAAATTAGACACCTAGAGAAAATTCTGCAAAAAACAGGTCTAAGATTTGAGAAGAGGTTGGAAGTAGCTTTCCAATGCCTATTTGTTTTCGAAAACTGATAAACGAGGCAAAAGTTACGCCTCTCGGAGTGAAAACATCAACTTCTGGCTTTGACAGGCGAAAAAGGCATCAAAATGGAAAAATCAGAAAATCAAACCACCACCATCAGAATCGAATCAGATTTTTGGCGACTATTTGTTTTTGAAAAAATACCTCCATTTGCAAAAGTTATGAGCAAATGAAAAAAAGTCCTGAAAATGGGACCTTGAATGCTAAATAGGGGCAAAAATCGGCTCCTTCGGTTTGGCCCTCAGTCGACCATATGACCAAGCGCTAGCAATGTTTATTAAAAAAAATCTGCCAGGTTTGGAAACCGCTAGCAGTTTAGTTGGTCACATGGCACGGTCGGCAGTAGCGGTCATGACATTGTGCGTGGTTTGGACGTGGCCCGAGGTCCTCAATAGGACCAGATTCAAAGAAGAAGGGCTCGTGGGGGCTTATGCCGAGCGGAGCCACTAGCGGAGGAATGCAGGGAGCAGCGCCCGGGTGGAGCGGTGGAGGCCGCTTAGCGGCGGTGTGGTGGCTGGCCTGATTTAAACGGGCAACGCTAGATTTAAAAAAAACTTTGATTTCTTAATTTTTTTGAAATTTTGCCTTGATCTATGTGCCCTGGGGCCGTACGGCCTTGGGGCTAAATTTTTTTGCCTTTTTTTCAACTTTTGCCTAAATCGACTAAACAAAAGGTGTTTTTGGGGTTTTTGGACGCTCTGATCGCGATGGAGACGTTCGTTCGAGCCCAAAGTGCTCCAAAAATTTTGAATACCCCCAGATCCTTAGAAAATCAATCTAACTTGAAACCCTTGCACAGAAAAATATGTTGTGAGAGAATATCTTTAGATCACGAACAGGCAGCAATAGGTTTGGAGCTCTGATACCATGTAGAAGTTGAAAAACCAACTTCACAATCCCTAAGAACACCTACAAGCAATCACCTATCACATGCGAAGATATTCAGAACAAGAAATGAAAGATGTTCTGTAAACTCTCAGAGCAAAGTTGTACAAGCAAAAATCAGAATTATTCATTATTGAGAATAATGTTTTACAAATAATACAAAAGCCTTCGAAAAGGCAATGGTGCAATCAAGCAGGAAAAAGAAACCCTAATCTTATCTTGAGCAAAAGGACAGCTCAATAAGATAAGATAAGAATTAAAAGATAATTATCCTAGGAAATAAATAATTACCTAAGTAAACTTATCCTAAAGTGTAATTAAATAATTAATTACACCAATATGTACAAGGTGATTGGGAAGTGTTCTATATTTTGCTCCATATTTCTTCATTCTTAAATATGTGCTTGTGTGGTTTTAAATCGATGATTGGAGGTATTTGAAGGTGTTATATCCAAATTTTTAGGTGTTGGATTGTGCGGTAGTAGAAGATATGTTTGCTAGTGTGTTGGATTGTCTTTGGCTTGTGAGGAGCATATTTGAGAGGAATGGAATTGCTCTGTATTTCTTTGCGTTGAAGTTTATTGTCTTGTGGATTTGGGAATGTGCTAATATTTCTTGTACCTACTTTTCCTTGGTGTGTTTAGTGTTCATCTATTCTACAAGCTTGATTCATGAGTTGTATCTCGATGGTAGTTTGACTAGTTGCACCTGATGATAGTAATCTCAATTTCATCTATTTGCACCAAGGTTTTTGTTTATTTTATTGGTGTTGGAATATTCTAGGATGTTGTGTAATGTTGCTACATATTTCACAGGATGTAGTTGATTATGGTGAAGTGTGAATATGGTTGCTTGTTAGTGTTAATGTTGGTATGGCCAATCTAGTGTGTTATCATTGATTGCAGATGAGCTTCATGATTTGTGGAAGCCTAGTGTAGCATGTCATTGTAGATTTGGGTCCTAGTTAACACTTTATGTGATCCACCCTCACTTCTTTGCATCATAGAGGTGTTTGGTGCTGACCTATTTGGTGGTCACATGTTTGAGGTACATACGTTTCATTGAATCCAACCTAGAGAAGGTTATTCGAGGTTGCATAAGATATATATGCAAGGTCAATGTTTTGGAGAAGAATGTGGTGTGGAATAACTAATATTTGATCATGTGTTTCAAGAAGGTTATTCAAGGTTGGAAAAGATATATATGCAAGGTAGAAGTTTTAGCTTTCCCCAAGGCGGTTTTAGGAATCCCTATTTAGTACATGGGATTGGAGATAGAAGCTAGACTGGTAGGAAACCATCTCGGGCTAGCATTCCCATATCTCATCCTAAGGCACACTTCTCCTATTATGCCATCTTAATCATTTAATCCCTCATTGGAGATTTTTTGATAAGAAATCCTAAATTTATTACCTAGATGCATGACAAGTGAAATGAACTTGGGAAAACATTTGTTACTTCTATCTCAAGACAATTTTTTAGTAGTTATTTATTCATTCAAAGGTGTATTTCCTAACATTCCTTTTTTTGTAAATATTAAAATGCTCCCCATCAAGAATAATATTTGGATCTTCATTGCCACCCTAAATGAGAGCCTAAGGAATTGGGGCCTTATAACTCATAAAGCTTGGCTTCATCTTTTTCTTTGACTACAATTTAATGGAGGTGACTGATTTCTATCATAGGTAAAGGCCTACTAATCAATTGAATTTGCAACATCATCTTGACAAAATTTTAGCAACAAAAAGTTCCTAAGCCTGAGCCCAGGAAGGAAGAGACTCCAAAACCCGTCTAGCCTACTAGACAACTCTTAAAACCTGAACCCCAAGTCCCCAAGCAAGCTGATCCCAAAGCAATATTAGCAAAAGGGTGCTGCTAGAAAGCCTAAAAGAGAGTTACCCATACCTCCTCCTCCTCTTCCTACTGCAGATGTTATCAAGCATCCCCCTCCTCCTCCTCAGCCAGTGAAATTATCCCTCAAAAAGCAACAAAAATAAGGAGTTGAGCATTGTTCCTACAAATTAGGATAAGGCCATGTGAAAGGTTCAAACCTTCAACCAAATAAATCTCTTCAACAAGGAATAAAGGAATATATAACCAATCTCATTCATAGGCTGGAAGAGCTCCAAGCACAACATAGCTCCTCAATTTAGACAAAAGGAAAAGAAGGTAAGCTAAGATAGGTGTTGGTATGATCACTCTAGCAAGAGAAAATAGAGGAGCCACCATGGATTTAGGGCCTAATTACTAAAAAATTGATAGCTTTAACTTTGAAGGAAAAAAGGCACATGGTGGGTCAGGATGAAAAGAACAAGGAGGAGGAAGATACAAAAGGTGAAGGAAGCCCTTACTCTTCCAAGGCAGGCCCTGCCAATGCTTTTGTTAATAGCAATGTGTAAGTTGCTAACAATTCCATTTTGTATAACAACACTTGTCCTCATAGAGACTCTGGTATTCATTTGGTTCTTTCCAACAATCATGCATACATGCCAAAAATATTACCCCTCCTTCATCAAAGGAATCTCGTCCAAAAGCTACTAAGAATTTTGTTGCATCATAAGTTCATTTTAGTGTGGATTTGATGATAGAATCCACATTCACCTTATACTATATGTCCAAAACAAACTAATAGTGTACGCAAGATTACTGTAGAATGGATAGTAATTAAGTGAAATTATTTATAGTAGAGTTGTGGAGTGTGAAAGCACATCATACTAGTGAAAATAAATCCACAGATCATCTCTGATATTGCTACATTGTTGCCACTCAGTGAGCTCATGTCAAGTAGAATTTCCACTGAAATAAAAATTTCCCCTATGTGATCATCATTCATATTTTGCATTCAAAATTCTTACATTCTATTCAAATTTCATGTTTGAATGTCTAAGTTGATGTTAGTTGATTGAATTTTTTCATACAAAATTTATGAATCTCTAGGTTTATTGATTTTTTATATTTTCTTGTATAAGATTTTTATTCAAAATAAAAAAAATAATTGTTGAAATAATTATCTTAATGATAGATCTCCATAAAAAATCATGTTTGCATTTACATGAATAGATGGAAAAGAACATTCATCGATGAAACATAGAAAAATAGGTAGGGTTTATTGAAATGAATTAATGATAAACCACTAGTTTTTTCCAAGTTTTCACTCAATTATGAGGGCTAAAAATGCATAAACAACAATCAAAAATCAATCCTAACTGTTATAACAACAACAAGGAAGGTTTTAAGATGTTGAAACAGTGTGTACCTTGCTGAAAAAGTGTTGTTTTGGGGGTCACTAATGACTCATTCACCCAAGATGGCGAATGGGTCCCTGTTAGGGTTTCTGAAAGCTAATTTTTGGGTTATGTTCTTCAATGTTTGCACTTCCATCTCCTAGGTGACTAGCTCCTGCAAGTTGGAAATAAATTATGTAGAGCTCTTTTTGTGATCTTGCAAGATATACGAGAAATTTTCTTCAATCTTGTTCTCCACTTGATCTTCAACTTAGAAACATACAATCACACATCAAAGGAGAAGGAAAACTTGTTGATTGTTAGGTAATATGAGTTTTCCTTGGTCAAACCCCATTTAGGTAATTAAACCTTGTGATGAAATAATGAAATATGAAAATGAAACATGAAACATGAAACATGAAAAAATGATACCTTGGATGAAGTCTTGGAATGCAAATCAATAATCTAGCATGGAGTGGCCATGAATAATGTAGATCTTGATCTTGAATTGGATATGAAACAATGCTTAGCTTGGACTTAAATGCTACATCAACACATTAGCTCAACAACATGCTTCATGCAATATGCCTTTGACATGATGATATGACCTTGGATTTTTGCAATAAAACCTTGATAATCTACCCTTGAATGTCTTTGAAATGCTCTTGTAAACTCTATAATGCTCCTGTGAAAGTGCTCTTGGTTATTTATGAAGATATAGGATGAAAATAAGTGAAATAGCCTTGTATTTATACTTAACTTAAGATTTAATCCCAAAAATCAAATAACACAAGCTGACATAAAATCTAGGATTCAAAATCATTAAAATCCCACCACAAATAAGTTTTAAAAGGGTGTCCTAAGTAAGGAGGACCCATTCACCACCTTGTGCGAATGGGTCCTAGCATAGTTTTCTAGGACCAAGTTTCGGGAAGGTGAAATAATATGCCAAAAGGGGGTTCTAGGACATAGTGAGGACCTATTTTCTAGGTGGTGAATGGGTCCTAGGTCACTAAGCTAGGACTCAAACCTTTCCAAATTAAATGTTACATGCAATAGTATTAATGAGTGTTGGGATTATCCTTCAGAAAATGCAATAAATAAGGCTTGGATTTGAATTTATGGGACAACTAAGCTCTAATTAACCTCAATTAATTAATAAATCCCTAGATTAGTGTTAAAGTGCAAGAAAATACTTCACAACACCCTAAATAAGGAACAATTAAGTCCATTTAATCATTAATTAGTCATTCCCAAACTAAGCGTGAAAAATGGTTACTTTTTTTGACACTACAATCAATATTTATCCTCTTCCTGATGATGAATCATTTAGTGTAATTTGAAACATCGATTCAAAAAAGTACACACAATTTAAACCAGAAATGCTTTTACTAAAGTTTACTTTTTCAATTAATATGAATTTTTTTTTTTTGAATTTTACATGGAAATATGTCCACTTTAATCTATTAAATTCAATACTAGGAGTAAAATTAATGTTATAACTCCAATGATTTTAAGCAATAAAAGGAATATTATGGTGACATTTATGTGTTTTAGCCAATTAGAATTTAGTTTTGAATATATTTTGATTAATATAATTATATATTAAAAAATAATAGGTATTTTTGGTAAGCGGTTTATTTTTGTGATAATTATTTATTTTTTATAAGTATATTCATTTTCATACATTCAACCTTATTTCATTTTATTTATATTTTTATATATTTGTCATTTATACAACATTTATTACCCTTTTTAATTAGTAATTATGAGTTGACTTTGTACAAGCTTGTGTGACATGTCATTATGTTTTAATGTTTAAACATTCATTTGTACAATTAATACATACAAAAAGCAAGGGACTAAAAATTAAAAATATGTAGAGCACATAATTTTGATTTTTTAAGGGATAAAAAACACATCTATATATAGGAAATCTAAATGCTCAAGAATGTTTCCTTCAAATAATTGTCTAAGGCCATAAAGTCCATCCATCAAGGGGTTGACTTAGGAGAACTCGACCCTAGAGATCCTACAAGTTTGAAATAGTTAATTATACATATAGTTGTCCTTATGTGCATTCAAATATCATGACTAGAATGAATTAGGTTAAAGAAGTATGTTGTCTACGAGACAAGATTTATGTACTAAATGATAGATCAACATTTTTTGGGGTCGACCCTAATTGACTTGTACAAAAATTTGAGTATATTTTTATTCTAAAACAAGAGAATAAAATTAAGATCTAAGCATATAATATTAGCAATATGATAATATAGAAGATAGATAAAAAATAACACAAGATGTTTATGGGTCAAGACACCCTAACATTAAAAATACTTAGAGATAGAATAAACCCTTAAGATAGGGAACATGTAATTTTTCTCATCGAAAAAAGTCATTCCATGCTATATATATCTAAAGTATTTCAAATCCATACCATACTCTTCACATCTTCTTACAATAATATATACATTGTACTATCTTATCTTAGGTAAATAACATGACATCCCTCGACATTTTTCATCTCTAAAACATGGGAAGAAACCAAATAGTAAGGTTGTTGCTAGTCAATTTACAAAAACGATGCTACGCCCTATCAACTAACTATCCGTTGGTTATCTTTAATTCAATTTTTTCTTAATGTGTACACAAATCCCATCCTTCATCCACATCTAACTTTTCCACTCTAATTCCATTTTTCATCATAGTAAGTCTTTATTTTTTCATTGGACAACCATTTATTTTGTAATGTCATTGGTTGTTGTGATTGTTCCTTTGATTCCATGTATATCCATAATGATTGGCCTACTAATTCCATTTTGTACCATTCCTCCATAATTTTTTGCTTCTCACAATGATGTGGATCCCTATATGTTGTGCACACCCTTTGCTATCTCTAAAACCCTTTTTTATTATTCATCCCTTTTTACTACTTGTTTAGTTGGCTCATGAAGGGAACTATAATTTTCCTTTGTTTTCTTTAGTTATCTTCTCTCTTGTTATTTCTTTAATTATTTGTTGCACTACGTAGTAGATTCTTGAACTTGTGCCATGACTTTTCTTTGGTCTCCATTATGTATAATATCCTACAATGTGACTTGTTTTTTATATTCCAAAGTTTGATGAATTTCTTCTACACATTAATTTTTATTGTTCCTAAAGATTCTAACCAAGAATATATCTAAAGCATAAAAATTGAATGTAATACATATTTTTCTATATAGATATTTAGACCTTCATTTTTTTCTAATATCCTTACCCTCTATATGATTGTGCTTTATTTTTTTGCTTCTATATGTAGTTTCCTGTATAAGTCAATGCTAGTATATAGTTATACTTGTTACTAGGGTTTTAAAAAAAAAACCTTTATCTATTCAATCCATACATGAAATTGAAGGATTGAATCTTAATTGGATCCTTACTTTCTAGTTTATCATACTTAAATAAACTATTATTTCCTTTTGTACCCATGTATCTAGGATAAGTTATTCAATTTTTTCAAAAGAGTATTTATTATAATGTAATAAAAAAATACTATGAAATAATTGTAGCTTTAAAGTTACTCTGAAATAGTAAGTCCAAAATTTATTTTAATAATAACTTTTGAATTGAATACACAATTCTACTGCATTGTCGCTTCCATAAAAAAAGGGAAACTCCATTGAGACTAGGCTTTTGATTCTTGTTCAATAGATCAAATTTATAACATAAATATGAAAATAAAATAATAAAAATAGGTATATTTAATCATTTCCTTCCACTTTCAAAAAAAAGTTCATTACCTAGTTTGACAGAGATCACAACTTACACAAAAGTTGTATATATTGTAAAGAACTAGAATTTCACAACCAACTTCAAGTTATCATATATCCCTTCATAATCCTCTAAATCCCTTTAATGTGAGACTTTTCAAAAATATATTGGAGCTATATTAAATATATGTTTTTAAGACATATGTGAGAAAGTGAACCTCTATAATAAATTTGGCCTTTCATTAAAAAATGGGTAGGTAATTTCCTCCATTTTTTTCCAAATTGAATCTCTAATACCAATTGTTTAGATCCAAGTATATAATAATTGAAAAAATGATAATATCACTCATCTTGTATACTTATGATGTGGAAAAAGAGATTCTAGACCCGATGAATAGATTACTTGGATCAATCTTTCTTTACATCAACATTAGAAACCAAGCTGAAAAGGTGATAAGATTGGCTAATGACCTAAAAGGAGAAGTAATCTACCTTGAATTTGGTTCTTTTGTTGAATTGAAAATTTATTGAATTTAATTTATATTTTATTGAAATAATTAAATATGAAACCTAATCTGAAAAGACAATTTATTCACATAGATGAAACTAAAAAATCATAAAATGAAGTTAGATCTAAGAAGGGTGGAATTTTGTGCATTTTTCCTACAATTATAAAGTTAAATTGGTAAGACAAGGGTGGTAGCTCCCCTATCCAAGAAGTGTTAATCAAGATCCATAACTTTTTGGCATGCTATATACATGCCTGCACTATACCTTTACTCTATGTAATATGTTGTCTTCAAATATAAACCTTCAAAATCATAATGAAGGGAGAGAAAGGGGTGGGTATATAGGAGTTTTCCTTGGTCAAACCCTCATTTTTCTATTTCTACCTCCACAAATAGCTAATTGATTGATAGATAAAATTTGTGTTCGTAGGTAAACTAAGTTTGTTTAAGGCTATTTTGAGCTAAAGTGATAAAAAAAAACTACTCAAATGTGTTTAATAAGGATTCCTAAATGACACAAGAAAGATCAACCCAAGATAAATTCAAATAACCTCGGGAAAATCCAAATACATAAATGACTTGCTTAGGGAAACAAGGAGATCAAATTCTACATATGAGAACATGTTGAAAACAAGTCATTAGGTGCTTGAAGGGAGAAAAATCTATCTCCATGACCTATATTCCATCATTCCCTTCTATTGGCATCAAACCCCAATCATTGTGCTAACTTGATCAATTCTAAAATTCGCTTTGTAAATTTATAAAAATGGATGTATTTTCATAGAGCTTTGTTATAGTTGTAATTGATTTTATTTTTAATTTGAAATAATTTAAATTCATGTTTGAATAGTGGAAAATAGGAATAAATTAAAGTGTAGGTCAAATCATTTAATTTTGATTTTTGAGATTAATTTATTGCCAAGTCCTAATTTTGAATTCACATGTCAAAAGTTAAAGATTGATATAAATGGAAAATAAAATTTGTTGGGAAACACACCTAAACTAGGGAAGTACCACCCCTATCTATCCCTTTTTTCACACATTTGAATTTGATTTATATGTTTAGGGTTTTCTTAATCAAGACTCATTCAAAGAACGAGAACTTATTGAGGTTAATTTGGTTAAATATGATTGAGAAGGAACTTCTTAAGGTAGCACTGACACATTCTCATAGGTTGAAAGGAAAGGTCAAGGCTAGGACTTGTTTCTAAAATGCACAAATGGATTAAATATTAAAGCAAGTTCCAAATAAATCATGAGATTATACTTTCACCTTTAGGGAGTAAATTTTTTGATGCTACAGTTAGCCCCCACTTTAGCGACCATAAGACACTATGTGCATATACAAGATAAATTATTGAAAGTAAATTATATCATAAAAAGGATACCTAAAAGGATATTTTAGAAGACATATAACATTCACCAAGCATTTGAATGAAGCCTCCATCATAGTAGCTTGTAAACTACAAAATTAAGAACCACATCCTACAAAACCAACTTGTTAGAAAATAAAAATTATCCCAGACATATAATCAAATGAGTTAGTCAAAAAACACTATAGAGAATAAAATTCAAGGCTAGATGTGTGCTCCCTATTTTTCTTTCTTTATAAATATAGAAAAAGGGTGACAATCTTCCCACATTGAATTAATTAGGGTTTTCATGAAAATCCCTTTGGTAGGGCCATGCAAATATAACATCAAGGACCAAAATGCATATTACACAAATGAGAGTGAAATAAATATTCCAATAGAACAAATGATACCAAAATAAAAGTTTTCCATCCCAAGTTATGATAATTTGAAGATAATATGATAAATTATATATTGTCAATCTTTACGGGTGATCCCACAAAGCTAGTTTACAGTTTCTAGGAGATTCTAATTTTTGCTGAAATCACATATTTTTAGAAAATATACTGAGTTAAGCCTTAAAAAGTTCCATTTAAAGCATTCCAATTGAAGATGGTTTGATTAAACAACATACACCTAAAATCGGTCAAGACAATTAATTATTTAAATACTAGTTATTTAATTAATAACCCCTTTTATTTCATCTACTTATAAACAAATTCTCAATTTATTTATATAGTTCACACTTTTCTAAATTCTTCATTTAAAATCACATTTCTCTAATTTAATTAAATAAACAAATTCACATAGTTTGTTTTATTTAATTAATAACCTTCTCACTAAATTCAAATTCCCAATTTGAATTTAAGCACATGTCTACAACACTTTTTGGCCACATCATCAAATGTCACATGTATTTAAATATGACTAATATTTAAAAGGAATTATTCTCAACCAATTCCATAACAAACTTTTGACACATGGCTTTCTCACACACTTTACTCCATACATTTGGCATGTTTCCCTTGGTCAAGGGAACATCCTCCATGATTCTTCCATCTCCACTGTTCATTCCTCATGCTAAAATCTCAACCGTCGATCACTGCCACATCACAAGATGCTTTGGAAATCCTATAAATACAACCCCTTGCTATAGCATTTATCATCCCATCTTTGAGAAAACTTGTTATGCAGGAATAGCATTGGAGCATTTGGAGCATTTAGAGTTTGAGCTTAGAGAATTTAGCATTTATCATTTGAGCACTGTAGTATCATGTTAATCTAGAATCATGTCTTAGTTTATAGTTGCATTTTAGTTATCATCTTAGCTTTCATACAACATCTCTACCATAAAATCTAGCAACATTATCCATTATAACCATTATCATTTTCAGTAGCATTTAATATCATGGCTTCAATCACATAGTTTATACTTCATGTAGGAAGTAGATTCTTGTATTTATAGCATCTCGTTTCTTAGGTTGTCATCCTCACCATTCATAGTGCATATACAAATGTGAGAGAACTAATGATTTAAAGGATCCTTGAGAATAGAGAACAATGGAATGATTTTAGAGATTTGTTTTGTTTTAACTTGGTTAAATATATGCTTCAAATCTTAATTAATGCAATACATCTCATTGAGTTTGTGTATTTATTACTAGTCCCCACAATTCACACATACATAAATTGGCCCCCACTATGGGGCTCAACCCTCTTTTTTATTAATGTTTTCTAGAAAAGTTGTCTTGCAGATTTTGGATGTGATCTTTTAGCGTGACCATGATTTCTTTCAGTGCATATGAGAAATCATTTAGCGCATTTGATTTCTATTATGGCGCATATGACAAATCTTTCAGCACATCCGAGATATGTTATGGCACATATGATATTTCTTTCGGCAGATAGAGCAACTATTTTAGCACATACAAGGAATCTTTTAGTGCATATGTTGAACACTTTAGCGCATTTAGTATCTGTTATAGTGCATTGAGATGTTCTTTTAGAGCATTCATTAGTTATTCTAGTGCATATATTAGTTCTTTTAGCGCATTGATAGTTTAGTGCATTCGATGATTGTTTTAGTGCATCTGTCTAATTTGGAAATTTAAAAAAAAATATGAGAACTAGTTGGTGTTTTCTACTTGCATGTACTTTTATACACTGGTCAAAGAAAATCTTATCAAACTACTGATGATGTATGTAGGGGATAGAGTTGTTTTATTGCTTTCTTTTGATTAAGATAGGCATCTAGCTTAATTAAAAGGTTAATTGAACCCCTTGTCTTTTGTGCTTGAAGTGATAGGCCTATGCTCTCCCCTTAACTGGGTGATCAGAATGCTAAACTCACTATTTATGCTTTATTAACACCTTTAGAAGGCCTATTGTAGTGGGAAAAAGTACTCACCCTACAGGAACGACCTAAGTGGGAACAACCAAAGCCAAGTTTTCCGACCCACTATAATCAAAAGTGAATTCGAGGAAAGTCCGTAATTCGATGGTAGTGTGCAAGATAACCTTCCCCAAACCCTCTATTTTAAAGGTTGGGAGGTATTCTAAGGGAGTTTATCTATTGATGTACTGAATGGAAACCCTTACTATGAACTCTAGTGTAGAAGCCAACCAAGTCATTTTCCGCACACTTTCTATATCACAGTGCAAGGGGAGGGAAGAATCTACCCCCAAGACACTCACCATATAACTATTATAGATCCCTAGCCAAAAGTAGAGGATTCAGCTTTGGTTAAGACTTGGGAAAGGAAAAAACATGGGTGCCCTCTAGGGGGTGACATGACTGTGTGAGATGACATAGTTCCAAGATGTGGGTTGTGATATTTTAAGTGACCTTTGAGAATAGAAAAGTGCTTGAATTGTCTTCTCTTGTGTTATACTTGTGGAAATAAAATGAATCAGACCATATTCTTGAATACACATTCAATGTTTAGTTACTAGGCTTAACATAACTATTTGACAACTTGTTGCTATGTTGGGAGTCATAATTCAAAAATCATCCATTTCAACACTTGATTCTCACAACTTGCAAACTAGAAACCAAGTAAAAATCACTGTCCATTTGATCATACCTTGAAAACATTTATATTTGTGGATTAAAAACCAGATAGACTGTCAAAAACATTGAAAACTTCCAGATTAGCACATTTATGGGTATGTGCAGGATCATCATGGAAAAAATAGGCCCTTAAGTGGCAAAAAATTTAGAAAAATCTGAGTTAGGCAACTTGACATAAAAAATTGAATAAGTTATCTATATTATTTCAAAAATATGTAAGAATAGAATATGTAGCAAATTGAATGTAGTTTCAAAACTACTAGGTTTGTTTAAAAAAAATCTATTTGGTGAAAATTTAAAATTTCAATGCAGTAGTACTTAAATTTCAAGGAAAAAATAAGTAGGTGTCTTTCTGACCACCTAACCACAATAAAATGATAATATTTTTTAATAAAATTTTAGATATAAGTAGAGGACTCATGTCCCGATGTGATGCATAATTTTTGTAATTTTTCCAAGTAAATAATTAATTATGAATTTTTACAACTTAAAAAAAAAAAACTCGTATGTCTAACCACCTTAACTTGGTCAAAACTTCATGAAATTCAATTTTTCTTTTTTTAATCCTATAGTATGTGAAGCATAGAATGCAATGCATGTTTTGGATTCAAAAAATGTGATACCGTTTGAAAGCTATATGTTTTTTTTCAATTAGCCTATAAATTAAGACTTTAGTCATAATTCAAATAGAAAATGAATAATAATTACTTATTAAATTCAAAGTAAAGCATAATTTATATTGATGAAAAGTTGAGAATCTCCTTTAAAAACCCTTTTTCGTTTCATCAATTTTGGGTTAAAAAAAAGTTGTCAGCTACATACCCATCATATTGCCACTTTTTGGCCCATCATGATCCTGCACATACCCTTATCCTCTATTCTAGCACATTCATTCAATTTTCTAGTGCATTTATGCAATCTAGCAACACATACATTCATTGTTTTGGCACATCCAAGTAGTCCTATAGCACGTCTAAGCAATCTTATAGCATCCATTCACTATTTTAGTGCATCTAAGTAGTATTTTAGCACATTGGAGCAATATTTTGGTGCATCCGAGTAGTCCTATAGCACATTTGAGCAGTCTTATAGCGTATGCATTCATTTTTATAACACATCTATGCAGTCTTTTAGAGCATACAGGCTCTGTTTTAGCACGTCGATTAAATGCAAAACCTGAGAGTTAAATGTATCCCCCGTTTCATAGTTTGAACCATAATTCAGAATCTTTTCCAGCCCATAATCATTCCTTAGGTATCACAAAGTCTAAACTTGTTAAAAATGACCTCTACAATTGGAATTCTTCAAACTAAACCAAGATCTAACATCTTAAAGTGCCTAAATCATCAAACCTATCACATCTCTTGATTGTTAAGCTAAGTTTCATCATCAAGATTTGTGATCCTTTCATCATGAAACAAAGTTGCATAATCAAATTAAACTTAGTCTCATCAATATAATTTGTCATTCTATTTGACTTAGTTTTCATCCTTGGAACTCTTCCAAACAAAGATCAAAGTTTAGTTAAAGTGTAACACTTGCATGCCCATTCAAAAAAGATTACAAAAGTAGAAACTCAAGGAAAAATAACTTTAAATTTCAAACATCGCAACCCCAAACATTGAAACTCAAAACACCATGGTTGAACCTAAAGAGAATCCTTTCCATGGAAGCCACAACACTAAAAGGGAAGAAATAACTGAGGAAGACATCCAACATGTTGAACAAGATCCAAATTTCCACAAGTGTTTAGAAAATATTTTTGAAAGAAATGGGGAAAAATATCTCCTAATGTTGTCTAATCAAGGTGTCAAACTTCCACCCGACTTTGATGTTAATAAATTGAAAGAAACTACTAAAAAACCTAAAAATGAGTCACAAGATATAGAACAAGTGGTTGCCTTAACTCATCAAATGAAAGACCTCCAACAACAAATTCTTGACATGCAAAGGGGAACCTCAAAATGATACTTGATACAAGACATTTTCCCATATCCTTTTGGTCAAAATATCAGCATGATTCCTTTTCCCAAACATTGTGAATTCCCAAATTACAATAAATACAATGGTAAAACATTCCCAATAGATCATGTGAGGGAATTTAGAACCATGAGCCTTGAATTTTCACATGAAGAAACTTACTTGATGAGATTATTTCCATGTAGCCTAGGGGGACAATGCCTTGAATGGTCCTCCAAACTTGCACCACCAATTAAAACCTTTGAAGAATTGGTTAACAAGTTCATCACCCAATACTCTTATAACATCCAACATGATATAACAATGAAAGATCTTTGCAACTTGAAATAGAAAAAGGGTGAATCGTTCCTCATATTTTTGCAAAAATGGAGAAGGTTGTTTGCAATATATTCTCATCCCATACTTGAAAAGGAAAATATGGGAATCTTCATCGACAACCTAAATGACAAAATGAGCTAGATTGGAATTACAATGTCCACCTACCTTTGAAAAATTGATTGAAAATGGAATCAAATTTGAAGACGCTTTGGTCAAAAGAGGAGTCATAAAAATTTACAATGAAAAAAATTCATCAAGCTCATCCAATAATTACAACAGTAGTGATAAACCAAATTTTTGGCAATGAAACAAGAATGTTGGAAACAATGATGGTGCAGTTGAAACCCAAAATGCAAAACCTGTATTCAACTTAACTGCAACTACCACCAAAACCAATCAAAACAACAATCCACCCAATAACCAAAACAACAACCAAAATGTCAATCAAAACAATAATCCAAGCAATGTTGAATCTAAACCATCACCATATCAAACAACCTCAAATTAAAAATGATTTACACCTGGGTCAATAATTAGAATTAGCATTAAAGGAGCTGCTTACAACCAAGGTTATAACATTACTAGAGGCAAGAAATTGGGAACCACAAGTTAAACCTTCATGGTGGAATGATGTACATTATTGTGACTTTCATAGAAATAAGGGACATAAAGCCAATGACTGCATGCAATTGAAGCACTTGATACAATATTTGATCGAAAACAAGAAGATATTTGTAGAAGGACCCCAAACAAACAATGATCATGGTGCATTCAAGAACACTTGCTACCAAATTACGAAAAAGGGGAATCTTCTTCATCAAATACCAAAGGAAAAAATGTGAATTATGTTTATGATTCTACCATTCATTATGTTGAGGTAGTTGTGATTCCAACCAAGGAAATCAAAAGCAAGAGACAAAGAAACATTGTTACAACTGAAAATCATCACCATGATATCAACACTACCTCACATCAAATCAATGACCTTGTGCCAATAAATTTGATCACCAACATTGCTGCAAATGCCAATCAAATTAATGTCATCAAAATTAGAGAAGAAAAATAAAATTCACCAATCAATGCAATCACAAGAGCACAAGCCAAGGTAACATTGAAAGGAGCTACCCCTTCCATGTCCAAAACAACTATAACCCCTACAACTCAGTATAAAATAGTTGATCAATTACATAAAATTCCTGCCCAAATATCCATATTAGAACTTCTCAAGATTTCACCTATGCACAAAGAGATCCTAGAACAAGCTCTAGTTGCCACCACAGTACCAAATAATCTAGAGGTTTTCCAATTTCAAGCTATGGTGGGACACTTGACCGCATCTCATTGCTTATCTTTTTCTGAACATGATGATGTATCAATCACCCATCCACATAATGTTGCCCTCCACATTGAGGTTCTAATTCACAAACATTGTGCCAAGTTTGTTCTAATAGATGGTGGAGCTGGCCTAAATATTTATACTCTAAAACTTGTTTGTGCACTTGGATACTCAGAAAATGCTATTGATCCTAGAAGGAAAATCAAAATAAAAGCATATGATGATGAAGAGAGATCTTCCCAAGGGTTGATAGTGCTACCTATTCAAGTGGGACCAATTGTCAAAGATATAGTTGTCAAAGAAGAGTTAACATACAACATTCTCTTGGGATGTCCTTGGATTCATGACATGCAAGCAATGCCCTCCACATATCACTAGTGTTTCAAGTTCCCTTTCAACGGGAAAAAATCACTATTGCAGCTGATTCCAATAATCCCCAATATTATGACACACTTAAAATGACCCAAGACACTTTTGTGCCACACAACAAGGAAGCTCCAACACATAGCTCATCGAACAATGAAAAACAACTAAATTCCTTGTCAAAGTGGGTTGTGAAAAAGGACTAGTCAAAAGATAAGGGTATCAATGATTCTACTCCATCCAATGATGAGAGTCAATCAAATTCACTGACAAATCAACTTGAAGAAAAAGTTCAGACAAGAGACAAAGGTGTTGGTGATTCTATTCCATCAAATCAGGAAAGTCATCTTAGTGCCTTACTGAAACAAGTTGAAAAGATCCAATTAAAAGACAAAGTCCTGGGGGAATACTCATTTGAGTAATCTTTGTGTCTATCACAACACTTATCTTCTCCTAAGTCATATGGTCAGCCATCAACATCAAGACAACAATCATCATAGCCAACCACACTCTTTGATGGCACCTTTGTAAAAGTAGGCACATTAGTGGATGAATCAGATGAAAAGGAGGTTTTGAATTGGTTGTATAACGTGGATGAAGAATCATCACAAGAATAAACTTCCAATATACAAATAGAGAAATATGGCAAAGGAGAGACAATCCTAGAAAAGATGGGATATGAGGGAAAATGTCCTATTGGTAAAAGAAAAGAAGGCATCACAGAACCAATACAACCTATCACAATGCATGCCAAGGATAAAATAGGACTAGGATACAAGGAAGAATCAAAAGAAGAAACTAGAAAGTAGGTTGTTGAAGAATCCTTTAGTTGCGAGATAGTTCTGAAATGGATTCCAATGAATATGAATGGGATTCCTTCTCTGAAGAGTCTTGTCATGATAAGGAAATTTATGTGGTACAAAAGTATAAACCAACACGTATGGAGGGACAAAGCTTGAGTTCTAGACCACTTGAAATTGAATCACAACATATCGATGACTCAAGTGAAGATGATTAGACTCTGAGCGAGATAGATATTTTGGAAGAGAGTAACATCATAGACCTCGATATTGCTATCAGAAACTTTGACAACATTTCCATTATGAAACTCAACCCTTCTAACCTTAGCCCATCTAATGATTCCTTGCCATTGGTACACCCTGAACTAATTGATTGGGACCAATCTGAGTTGCTTGACATACCTACCTTTTCGAACAATGATGCCATTTTGAATTTCCTTTGTTCTCATAACTCTAAAACATGTTCCATCATCAAATCTCATAACGAAGCTTCAAACAAGGGAGTGTCAAATCTCTCAACTACAAAACAATGAATATTAAAAATGGATCTAATGGTGAAAACCATTTAATGCCAGTATTAGATCAAGAAAAAATCAAAATAAAGAGTGCATCTGATGGTGAAAAACTCTTTGAGGCACCAAAAGATGGGATATTTGACACTCTTCCTAAGTATGGTCATGAGAGCTCTTCAGTGTTGATCGAACCTATGCAATCCATCAATTTTGGTACAAATGAAATAGTCAAAACTCTTCATTTGGCAGCATCCATGACAGACAAAGAGAAACCAAACTTCACTAAGTTCTTTGAAGAGATACAAATCAAATTTGCATGGTCCTACACTAACATTCTAGGTATAGATCCAGAGCTCATCATGCATCATTTATCTCTACCACTTGGAGTAAAACCAATGAGAAAAAAGTTGAGGAAACTACATCCACACATCACCTTCCTAGTAAAAGCTAAATTGAAGAAACTGTTGGATGCAGGATTTATCAGACCTATTGACTATGCTGAGTGGATATCAAATATTGTGTGAGTTTCAAAACCAGAAAAAAGCATTAGGATATGCACGAATTTTAGAGATCTCGACAAGGCTTGCCTAAAAGATGATTTTCCTCTACCTAACATTGGCATCTTTGTAGACTTGACTGTAGGGCATGAAATGTTATTGCTTATGGATGGATTTTTTGGTTACAATTAGATAAAGATAGCACTCAAACATCAAGATAAGATAGCCTTCACATGTCCTTGGGGCACTTTCTACTGGAACATAATGCCTTTTGGGTTGAAAAATGTTGGAGCCGCATATCAGCGAGCAATGACCACCATCTTCCATGGCATGATGCAAACCTTCATGGAAGACTATGTAGATGACTTGTTGGTCAAATCATTCACTAGAGAGGGACATCTAGAAATTTTAGACAAGATCTTCACCAGACTGGAGAAATTCAATATAAGGTTAAATCCCAAGAAATGTGTATTTGGCATGACATCAGCTAAAGGCAATTGAGGTGGATCCTGCAAAATTCAAATCTATCATGAAGATGACTCAACCCAAAATTATCAGTCAACTTAGATCATTACAGGCACGATTCGCATTCCGCAATTTCTTTCAAATGGGACAAAAAGTGTGAAGCAGCCTTTTATCAACTAAAATAGTATCTGATGTCACAACCCATACTGATACCACCAATCAAAGGAAAACCATTGCTACTCTACATTGCAACAACAGAGATATCTTTGGGCGCTTTACTCGCACAGGAAGATTTTGCAAGAAAGGAAAGGGCTACTTATTATATCAACAGAACCTTGAATGGTTATGAGATCAACTACACCTTTATTGAAAAATCCTGACTGGCGGTAGTATTCGCTACTCAACAACTAAGGCATTACATGCTGACCCATACCATCAAACTCATAGCTAAAATTGATCCATTAAAGTATTTACTCCACAAAGCTACCCTAATAGGAAGATTAGCCAAATGGGTAATGATATTGAGAGAGTTTCACATCCAATATGTAGATAGGAAAGCAATCAAGGGTCAAGCTATAATGGATCAACTAGCTGAAGCACAATTACAAGATGACCATCCAATGAGCATTGAATTTATAGATGCAAATGTCCTGATAGTGTCAACACAACAATGGATGTTATATTTTGATGGCTTTTACACACAACATGGATTAGATGCAAGAATCTTGTTTATCACACCTCAAGGACACACCATTCTGAAGTCCTATAGACTAATGTTTCCTTGCACCAACAACACAACCAAGTATGAAGCATTGATCATTGGAATCAAAGTAGTAGTCGAGTGAAATATCATAGAGCTGCATGTCTATGGTGATTCACAACTAGTCATAAACTAGGTGAACGATGATTACCAAAAAGAGGATGATAAATTAATGCCATATAAAAGAATGGTTGATGATTTTAAAAAGTATATTGTGGAGATTAAATTTAAGAAAATTCCAAGAGGTGACAACAAAGTTGTTAATGTTATGGCTACAATTGCCTCTCTCTTATAGATACCTAAAAATTGAGCCCGTTATGAATTCATGGTGGAACAACTGTTTAACCCCACATATGATAACCCTAAATCCCAAGTCATATACCATCTAGTCGAAGATGATGCTTCTATATATGGGAAAATCTATATCTATCTAAAAGATAATACCCTCCCACCCGATTTACCCTGAAACCAAAACTAAAACTTTTTCTGACAAGTAGCTCAACATACCTTGATAGCTGAGGTACTTTATCGACAAGGTATTGATGGTACTCTCCTTCAGTGTCTTGAATGCAATGAAGTTGAAACCGCTTTACGTGAGGTTCATGAAGGTATTTGTGGCACACATTCAAGTGGACTAACTTTAGCTAAGAAACTCCTATGTTTGAGGTATTACTGGCCGAATATCGAGGAGTCTTTCCAATATGTCAAGAAATACCAAAAAATTGAAATCCATGGGAACTTAATACATGCACCAACACAAGAGTTGCAACCTTTTGCATCAATATGGCCTTTTTGTTAGTGGGGACTAGATCTTGTAGGTAAAATTCATCCATCATCTTCCAATGGGCACAAGTTCATCATCATAGTCACAGAGTACTTCACAAAGTGGATTGAAGTTGTTCCTCTAACCACCATCATAGGAAAAAAATTGGATCCTTCATCCTGACTTATATCATTTGTCGGTATGGAATTCCCCAATCCATTATCACAGATAACAATAGACCTTTCAAGAATCAATATGTCCAAGAACTTTGTGAGAGATTTCATATCCAACATTAGTTTTCTACACCTTACTATCCTCAAGGAAATGGCCAAGCAGAGGCCTCCAACAAAACCATCCTAAAAATCTTAAAGAAAACTGTCAACAATGTTGGACGTGACTTGACACATTCAACTGAACCCTGCTTTGTGGGCTTACCGAACCAGTATCTACACCTTGATAGGAGCCACACCCTATGCTATAGTCTATGGATCAGAGGCCATTTTACTATTGAGGTTGAACTACCATCACTCTGGGTGTCACTAAAGGGGATCATATCAAATGAAGATTATCAGGTGTCTAGGCTACAAGAGTTAGAACTATTGGATGAAAATCATCAGCATGTCATGAATCACTTGAAAGCATATCAGTAGAAGATATCTAGAAGTTACAATCATAGAGAAAAGCCTAGAAAATTTTAGGTAGGTGACTTAGTCTTGAAAGAAAACCCTCGTAATCAACAGGATCGAGAAAAGAAGGGGAAATTTGAACCAAAATGGCTAGGTCCCTTTGTCATTATATCAATCTTCAGATCAAGAGCATATCAGTTGTCCACACTGGAAGGGTATTTTTTTGATTAACCCCTCAACAACCTACATCTCAAGAAGTTCTACACCTGATTCATCCAGTGCATCAAAAAAAATCTTGAAAATATACAAAAATATTAGAAAATGTCATGAAAAAATGGTTACCTTGATGAAAAATTGGCAAACAGGCGTCTTGGTAACAACAAAAAAAAAGAAAAAGAGAAAAATACAAAAAAGTGAAAAATAAAAAAATAAAAAACAATCATAAAATCTGAAAAAGTGCAATAAAAACAAGTAGTGAAAACCTGGCAACAGGTGCTATTTGTGATAGGTTAGCTTTTCCATCTATTTGAGCATACTAACCATTCGTTTTCTCCATCATTCTGTATATCATCAGAAAGCTTCATGTACATATCCTGGCATCGTGGTCATGTCTCACCCTAGACTAGGGGCAAAATCCTAAACTTGCTAGGGCAATAAACTTGGAACTTAAACCAACAGAAAAACAACAGTTAGACTATGCAACAATCATAGTGCAAATCAACATTGAACAACAATCATGAATCAGTAACACATCAACCATCCAAATCAAATGGCCAAATCAATCAAACCAAAAACAAACTTTAAATGGATGATGTTCCTTCTGAATTATGGCTTTATCATGTCAAGCATAAATGTTCAACTATTGTACTTTAATTTTTTTTATCATATCTCTGGAGTAACTCGATGACGTATTGAATTAGAGGAGCCAGGAAGGAGTATTATTTTTCTTTTTATGTTGTCTGTGAGTTGATCATTATTATTGTACAAATGGTCACGGGATGTGCTCTACAAAGTATCACTAATGACATTCCAAATTTGCATAGGAAAACGGTTAACTCTTGTCTGTTTATGCAAGCAATACTCAAGTCATCTCAGTTCAATTATACCCAGATGCTTGTGCTACCTTGCAATATCAAAAATCATGGAAGTAGTACTCAGTTCATCATGGTATAATTATACCATCGATTTTTGTACTCACTTTCAAAATTTTAAAGGCTCAATGATGATAAAAAGCAAGACAAATCGATTGTTACAATGACAACATATGCATATTAGATCTACATCGTTAAGTTAGATTGCATACATGTTAGTTTTTGCATCTATATTTGTGGGATTTCCAAGGCTAGAACAATTTCACAATGAGGTTATCTCTCTTATTAATGGATTGAGTACATTTGGCATTAACCAAAAACACATCAGTTGCATCATCATTTGCATACATTAGAAAACACCTCAATTGCATCATCATTTGCATTCATCCATCTATGCATCACATCATAATATCCACATCAGAAAACACAAAACCAAGTGCATTGCATATCACTTGCATAATCAAAATCATTTAATCTATTATTAATGGATTAAGAAAATAGTCCATTAAGATGATTGAAATACATGTCCAAAGCGTAAGATTTCCAAGAAGAAAAAGTTGTTGAAGAACATGACATGGCATAAGATGATTGAAAGACATCTCCAACAGTGTAAGAGTTCCAAGAAGAAAAAAATGTTGAGAAACATGAATGGACATGAAAGATATAATTCCATTGTTATGAACATCTAAAACTAATAGCAAAGATATAATGCCATTGTTATGAACATCTAAAACCAGTCTAGTGAAGATGAATTTGTTATTACTCAAATCCAATACTGACAAAGGACTAACTAGATCAGCATAATTATCACGTAAACATCACACATCATTTGCATAATCAAATCCATCTCACATAGCATAAAACATCATCCATAAATCATACAGAATCATCAATCATGCATTGTCATATCATCATTGCATAATCATCATAATAATCATGATCATCATCATATAAACATCATAAACACATAGAATTATGCACCATCATATGATCACTCCATACATACATTCATTACATCATTTATTTGCATTAGAAAAGTACAAAAACATAAAATGTATCACATCATTGACATAATTGGATCCATCACATACATCATATATACATCATTCATAAAACATCGTAGAATCATAATCATCATGATCATCATCATATAGAACATCACATAGCATATGTAATAGAAAGTAAATGCATCCACCATAATCATCATGATCATCATCATATAAACATCATAAACACATAGAAATATTTACCATCATATGATCACTCCATACATACATTCATTACATCATTTATTTGCATTAGAAAAGTACAAAAACATAAAATGCATCACATTTCATTGACATAATAGTATCCATTCACATACATCATATAAACATCATTCATAAAGCATCATAGAATCATAATCATCATGACCATCACATATAGAACATCACATAGCATATGTAATAGAAAGTAAATGCATCCACCATAATCATCATGATCATCATGATATAAACATCATAAACACATAGGTCAATCATCATCATTCGCTACATGTCATATATAACTCAAAATGATGTCAAATGTACAAGGATATCCAAATATCGAGAGATACATTAATATCAAAAAAATGGTAGTCTATCATAGTGTCTGAACTGAACCAAGAAGTATACATCATGTCCCAAAATATAACTATTATAACCTGATTTTTAGCTTTTAGCTAAAATTAGGTAACTTAGTTTTTATTCTTTTTGTGTTGTTCGTTTAAACATTTAAAAGATAAACCATAGTCTACTAAGTCATCAATATGCATGAAAGAGATTTTCAAATGAAACTGATTACATTTTATTCTAATGTTGCAATTACAGCAAATGAGAAAGAGAACCATATGTGTTACAAATGTAATATTTATTGATAATCATGAAAGTGTAAATGTCCCTCACAAACCAAGAGACTAACTTTACTTATTCAATAAAAATAAAGAGGAGCATATACATGAATAAGTAAACAAATATAAATGTGCATATAAGGATGGAAACCAATCATTTCCTGAGAATTACTGGTTCTAGATGTGTCATCTTGTCCTATTGCTACCCCAAGTTGCTTGTGTCTTTCCTAGCTCCATAGTGCTCCTAGCTCTTGCATCTAGAAATAACAATGGCATTAAAGAAATGCTCTAAGCAATGAAAGATCTCAAACCTTACATGAACATTCACCTATGCATGTATAAACTAATCTCTAAATGAATTGAATAAGCAACATACCATAAGTGTCCCTAAAAACAAGAAAGAAGTGATAAAAAAAACCTATGATATGCTTTGTTTATCTAACTGTTTGTTCCTTGTGCAAATACATGACAAGTTTTGTTACTATTCTGATTCAACTAATTACAACATGTGGGGTAAATGTGGCTCCCACAAGGGTAGAGCTCAACATGCTTCCTTCTAATGTTTTAAGAGGAATAGGAAATTTAGCAACTTGATCAAAGATATACATGATATTAATGCATTAAATCAATATGGATTCACACCAATTGATCAACTTTCATTATCAGATTCAAAAGATGCATCAAGTTCAATTATGCATCTCTTAAATCAAGAGGGAGCAATCTAATGTATTGTCAAGTCCCTCTCACCTTAACCTAATTGGACAACCACACATCACATAGGATGGTGAGCTTTTAGGTCACGAACATAGGGGACATGTATCTGCCCACTAGGATCAAAGTGAGGAGATAGTGTTATGTATTGAACATGATCAAAATGGTAAGCATTGTTGTGCAAACCAAGTAGCAACCATGTGGAGCAGCAAGCATTGTTGTGGAAGCCATGAAGTTTGGGACATTCCTAAAGAAAAAATGCATGCTACATGTCATGAACAGGACAACAACAATGGATAAAATCATGATCTCATGTGCATATGGGTGGCAATCATGAATGTATGCTACAGGCTAGCAAGGGTAGTAACTACATCCATTAAGGGAGCAAGTGAACCATGTTTTCACTTTGGTAGTGAATGATAAACTATGAATACGCCATACAATGAAAAGTGCAGTCAATAAACAACAAGAAGTAGCCTCACATGCATCAATCAAATGACACTAGGCAGGAGATCTTCATGAATAGGATAGTGTTATATAATGACAACCTTGGAGATGGTAACAAAATGTAAGCAACCATTGGATCATTTTTGAAACCAGTTTACAAGATGGCATTGTCTCCTCATGTAGAAGTAGAAGCATCCAAATTCCTTCAGAAGTTGATATAGGAATCAAAAGACGAACTTGTCAAACTGGCAACCAAACTTTTTGTGATGTTCCACCACATGAAACTAAGTGGAAAAGAGAACTCCTTACCTTATCAAGTAATATCTAGGGCTATGGAGACAATTCTTGCTTATCATGGCCTTGATCGAAATGTTCTAAGGTCATCAAGTCTTATATTTTCCAAAGGCTCCCTTTCTATAGATGTGAATTCAGAATCTACAAAGCCTGGGAAAGAAAGCAGAATGTCTTCAGATACTTGCAGTGTTGAAGTGCAAAAGGAAAAAGGAAAAGAAATTCAAGAAACATAAACTCTAGTTGACACGGATAATGTGCCCATACAAAGCAGAATGGTAATTAGGAAATGCAAATAATCGATGTACTCTACTCTCAAGATTGGGCCATTAACCAATGTTGTAGGCTTTGCAGGTTGCCAAATGGTTTCCTCTAGATATGATTCCTCTAAGCATGGTCAAAAGGATTCAAAGAAGGATCCTGTCACAAAATATAATAGAAGCTCAAAAGTATTGCAAGCATATACTTCTTGTTTTGAATTTCTTCTTTTCAAAATTCCAAACTTCTGGAGGCTAAGAGTTCAGATGTGTAAACTCTTGAGTGTGGTAAGAAATTAGATTTGCAAAGGAATGTCCTTTCATTTCATGATTTTAAATGCAACAATTATGAGTGTTGGTCCCAATTTCAAAGTTCTTTGAAAGGTAAAGGACAATCATGAAAGGAGTATAAGATCATGACAATCTTCATCAAAAGTAAAGTCACGAAGGATAGAGTACAAAAGTGAGGGACAATCTTTATAAGAAAATATTTACCTTTATGGTAATCTCTTTGAAAGAAGTGATCTACAAGTCTACTACCCTACCTTTCATGACTTGATAAGTTTATTATAACATGATAATTGTAGTTGCATACCTTTTCAAGGGTCAAGTCATGGAAAATGTTTTCTAATGGCTCATTGGAAGATGACTCATGAAATAGCAACGAAAATGGATAAAGCTTTCCTGGTGTTGATGATGATGATTCAAAACAATCATGAAAGTCACTTGAGGAGATAAACATGCATCTCTAAACCAATGGTGTTTTCAGAAGAATGGAGAACAGAGATCATTAGAAGGACAAATGGGGTCTTTCCTAATTTCTCAGTATTCCCACCAAATAATAGAGGACCAATGATGAACCATAAGCATAAGGGGTTACCATTAGTATTTAACAACATCAAGGGATATCAATAAGAGGATAGTAGGCTCATAGAAAGAAGTAGGGACAATCCTTGGGTCCATTGAAGTAATTATCATTTCATTGACAGTCCTTCATAATACAAAGTGTACAACCCTTTTGGCTAAGTGATAGTAAATTCTCATTATGAACGGATAGTCATGGAGGTAATTTCAGTATACAGTGACACAACATGGACAACCAATGGATAAAGAAGAAAAACAAGGGAATGCTCTTGATGGGGGTGAAGCCCTTGTAAAAACACTTCAAAATACAAAGTATTATATCGATGAAAAGCTAGAGCAAAGTTTTATACAACTTTTTAGAGGAAATCCACTGAAAGATGGTAATCATACTGACAAGGAAGAATAATGCAGTAGTGAAGAAGAGAATAATGACAAAGAAATAGAAAATGGGAGAAGCAATGAACTTTTCCATTCCTAAGACAAAAAATTTCCAAATGGAAATGATGGACATGCCATTAGCAGCACCAACTTACCAGATCAAAATCATGGTTAAGACTTACCTAGTAGTGAGGAGGGAAGTGGGAGATCTACCTCTTTGAAATCAAAGCATGCAACAGGGTAGCATGGTTTTAAGGAGCAGTCGATAGATATAGCTCATGTTTTAAATGACCACCTCTTATAGAATCATGTAAATTTCAGAAATAGATCAATAGAGAAATGTGTATTTCATTAAATTTGTGCAATGAAACAAAGAGTGAGTTTTAAGTTTCTTCTACAAGAAATATTGAACATTGGCAGAGCCACGAAATTATGAATTTTATAGAATCCCTATTCAAGGGTAGTGTTCATGAAAGAATGGAAAAGATGCATCAAGCACCTTGAATTGCACCCATACTATGCAATGGCACTGAATCATTTAGCAAGCCCAAATTTTCTTCATAGGGTAGCACTTTTATTGTGGAACAGAGGTAGCTCTGGTTTCAACTTCTAAACCTCATGAGATCTCATTCACATTATAATCTTGCACGTTTTATCAGCATAGGAAGGTTTTTCTTAAAAAGGGAAAATACATGAAATTTGCAAAATGCAAAAGTAGAAAGAATTTGGTTTAATTTACATATGTCAAAAACCCATTTGGGGTTATACAAAAAATTGCAAAGCTTCTAGAAAATGGAGAAAAACCCATCTGGGGTTTACCAAAATTGCAAATACAGAAATGTGAAACATTTTTCGCATTCTTATGGTCGTGACGAAAGGAACAATTTTTCTCATTGAAACAAAAACTACATTGTCATTTTCTTCATTTAAGAGAATGCAGAAGAAATAAACAACTATGGGTTTCTTTCCAGATTAGAGGCTCGAAATGAGCTTTATTTTCCAAAAAATCAGAATGGAATAGGTATTGGTGGAGCTTACTTGGAGCTTTTTTCTTAGTTTTTGCAATATTCAAAACCTTTTCTTTCCACAGATAGCTTCAAACAAACTTGATCGTGGAGGATGAAGGTAGTATGCTAACAACAAAAGAGAAAAATGGCACACAAAATAGTCAAAAATACTCTACAGGTCGCGACAGCATGTTTTTCTCCAGAGTGTTCGATGGTACAAATGAATGATTTTTTCACCTTTTTTTCCATCTTTTGTGATTAGGGTTGAAACCCTATGTTTGGGAGTGGGCCAATGGGATTTTTTCCCATTCTTTTAAAAAATGTAACACATATTAATGTGTTAAATGGGCCGATGGTGAGTTTTGGGACTTAGGCATTTTTTCCTTGAATTCATTTCAACATGTGACTTCTTTTTTAAAAAATTGCTAGGTCCTCCAAATTTGGAACATATGAAGCCTTTGAAGCATGTAGGGACTCCAAAATGTTCCTTCCAAGGATGTTGGAATCCTTTTGTGATCATATGGGCTGAATGTTGGGTCTTTTATTTTTTCCTTTGAAAATAAAAGAGTATTGACCATGTGTGGCCTTGAAGTGCAGAATGGAGGTAAAGTATAAATGATAAAATTCCTTGGAGTTTTATTTTGTTAATGCTTTTAGAAGCATTTGGATATAACATTAAATGTTGCATTTTATTTCATAGTATAATGATATCATTTAAGTGATTTTCAAATTACTTTTATTATGTCATTTTAATGCAAATGTAATGTAATTCAAAGAGGTGGTGGGGCCCTCTTGTGTTTTTCTTTTAAATGTAAAATAACTTGATTTAGTGGTGTATTATGAATCACTTAATCAAGTTATTATCTTTAATGATTTTTTGGAGTCTTATGTTTTCAAGACACACATGTTGCATGGGTCAGGGTTGGGAGACAAAATGATAACTTGTGGACATGTGGAAAGTGTGAGAGTTGTGTTTAATTGTTTTGGAGGGACTGAGACCACTTTGGAGGCTATTTTGTCACACTTTTGGCATGACTTGGGTCCAAGCTTGACTTTTCACCATTTTTGAGGCCTTTTGGAGTGATTTTGAAAGGTTATTTTTGACTTTTGTGCCTCATTTGACCAGAACCTTCTAGATGGGAAGGCATGAGAGTTATGTGATCTTTTTGATTAAGTAGCTTCATTTTGAAATTTTGAGGGAGTTCTTTCTTTCCGGCAGAGTGATAGCTTTAGCTTTTGGAGTTATTTTCAGGATGGAGCAGTATTATAACTGATATGGATAGTTATACAATGAGTGACTTTGAATCAATATAATAGAACATTTTACCTTCTCATTTCATGTTTCATGGTATGTTGTTAGTGATTGAACAGTTTGTTTTGTGAAATTTATCTTTCCTTGCAAACTTGTCTCATGTTTAGGTATTTGTTTAGCAGAAAATGTATGTTAACAAGTTATAAGTTATGTTAATCAATAGTGTTGTTAGTTGTGAGACTTTTGTTTCCTTCTAAAAGTCATGTTTTAAAAAACCTTCTTATAAATTATTTGTGTTCAAATGCATATGAAAATGAGTTGTGTAAATAGAGTTTTATGATATTGATTTGAATGTGATAGGCTATTATTAGGTCATAGTTGTTTTTGGTGTATCACCTTAGATATTTTTAGTTTAAGTTCATGTTTCATTCATTTCTTACCCTTTACCTCAGAAATTAGTAGTTAGGTGGCATCAAAAGGGGGAGCCAGTCCATAATTTGGAGGTCTGATTTCAAATAGGACACCCACAACCTAAAAGCAGTCCCATTTTACATCTAAACCTTCTAAGTTCATTTACAGGTTGGCATTGAGGGTGCATATTTGGATCACTAACAGTTTTGGCATGCCCGATGGGATAGTGAACTGCTTCTTATTCCATTTTACACATTTTATTGTTGATGTTTGGTGTGTAAAATAGTAGTTTCAACCTTTTGGAGGCATTTTCTTTACATACCTGGAGATTCCAAGAAGTTTTACTGGTTTAGTATGATCAAGTGCTAGTTAGTTTCAATTAATCCTAATTTTGTCTCATGTTCCATCTTCTGAATGAACAAACATGTCTATGTTTCAAGGAAACATGTCATATCACCTAGCATATCATGAAAATGCCAATTACCCATCATTCCATAAAAATTATGCATGTATGACCTCTTACCAGCCATATCACACCGAACAGCTTGTTGGTTTCATTTCAAGAAACCCTGTGACAACAAGTTACCAAAATTCTCATTATGTTTCCCACCCTCCCACTCCTCAATCTCAATATCAGCCAGTATATACACAAAACTAGTCTCAAGAAGGATATTTTGTTCCAAAATAGCAGTCTTATTCTCATTTGCATCCCCAAAATGGTGGTGATATGGGGATTAGCAATATTGATAGTATATTGCTAGATTTTCATAGGTGGATGGATGAGATCAATAAAGAACAAGAATATCAAATGCAGCAATAGGAGGTTGACATGCATTAAGAGGAATTAGCCTACCAGGAATACATTCAAGAGTAGGATATGGAAATTCAAAGGAGACAATATGAGGAGTGTCTTGCAAAGTAGATAGCTGCAGAGGAATGCCAACTAAGGTATGAGACTTAGCTAACCCCTTCCTTTCCTAGCTTCAGCTCAATTCCTCCTACAATGTTGAATCATCTTGTGAGTGAAGAGGTTCCCAAGTACAAGTTCCCTAGCTTTAGACAAGAATAACCTATTGAACCATTGAGTGATCCTACCAATGAGCCTTCTACTCATATGTTTCCAAGTTGGAAATAGCCATCTGCTCTACCCTGTGAGGTTCTTCCATCTATCATGCAATTGGAACCATGCTCTAACATCCAGAAAGAAAAAGAAGAGAAGACTCTTGGCCATCACAACTCACTCAACATGGAGGAGACTAGACATGTAAACTTGCTACATTTGGCTATGGAGGAATATAGGCTACAACTACAAAAGGATAAATAGGAGAAGGTTTTGCAAGATATATCTTACAATATTTTAGCTAATGATCCTCCTGTTGTTGTCAAAAATGGTGAAAATGTTCCAAAAAGACAACAAGGTGCAATGGTGAAAAAGGTTGACCAAGAAGAGAAATGTACAGTTTGGAATGAAGAAGCTATGAATTTTCCCACTCCAAATGTTGTTTTAGAACAACAAGAAGACATCAAGCAGTTGTAGGTTCAAGAATCAAGACAACAGCCTGAAGAGGCTAAAAAGGGTGATGTGGGCCATGATTTCATAGCTTCATTTGATGATCTTCCATGTTTCATTGAGCATGATGAGGAGGGCATAGATCTGGTCATGAGTTAGCGACATGAGGTTGAAGGCCTTGAGGTTTTATTTCCTCAAGATATTTTCCATGGATGTAATATCAATCCTCCCACACAAAAATATAATGAAGGGCGCATGAAGAGGATATGTTTCAAGCTGAGATTGAGTTTTTTTTCTCATGTCTGGATGCAATGCCAGCATCTTTGGAGGAGGATTATCAAGAATAACAAGAAAAAGAGGTGGAGGTAACCATGTTTAGCCCCTTTTGTATCAATAAATCAACAAAATCAGACATGGAGCCAAAGGAAGAATGTGGTCTTGGTGGGGATGAGTTTATTCCCTCAAATCAAAAAACTTCCCATGGAGTTGATTTGCATAATCATAGTGAGCAACCTCCTTTCTAGTGTACAAAGGAGCTTGAGGATGTTGCATTGATTGAGAGTCTATTGGAAGAGGCTGTCTCGTTGTTTGGACATTTTCCTTCCTCCTTTGAAAAGGAATATTTTGATTTAGGTATTTACGAGGTTGAGCTACATGCAAGTATTGTTTAGGTTGAACAAGAGCAAAGGCTAGATACTACTCTTCAAGATCTCAATCAGGAGGAAAATAATAAAAGTTCAACCTTTGTCATTTCAAGAGGCTGCCCCATTAGATATTTATCCAGTTCAGAGGCCACTGAAGTACCAGAGGTCATTCTTGCACCCAAATATGAGGATGCAATTGAACAAGAAGCTAATTTTGGAGTTGCAACTAAAGATGACCGAATTTAGCTCACCTGTCTAGTTCAGGACAACAATAGGCATGATCATTTCCAAAACGCAAGTGAGTTTATTTACATCTTTCATGAAACATTGCAACAGTCTATTGAATATCTACATGTGTTTCATGTTCTTTCAGCAATACATAATCATGTAATGCATCAGTTGCTGATTAAAAAGGGAAGCTATTTTGCAAAACCTGTCAATGGTTTTGTTTGACCAGCTCCTTTGTTGGTTAGAGTAGGTTAGTGTAGTTTCATTTCATATGCATTTTTTAGTTTTCCCTAAGTGTTGTTCTACATAGTTAGGTGGTAGTTTTAATTCTGTAGTGTTTGGTTTTCAATAAGTTTTCAAAGTATCTCTTTTTGGTTTAGTGAGTTATAACAACTTACAAAAATTTTTTCAAGTGGTGTTAGTTTTCTAAGTGACTCTATGCACAATGGATAAGCTTAGGCAGCTGGTCTCATGTTTAGTAGGCAAACATATAGCAGATGTCACCAAAAATGTTACCTGATTTTTAGCTTTCGGCTGAAATTAGGTAGCTTAGTGTTTATTCTTTTTGTGTTGTTCGTTTAAACATTTAAAAGATAAACCATAGTCTGCTAAGTCATCAATATGCATGAAAGAGATTTTCAAATGAAACAGATTACATTTTATTCCAATGTTGCAATTACATCAAATGAGAAAGAGAACCATATGTGTTACAAATGTAATCTTTATTGATAATCATGAAAGTGTACATGTCCCTCACAAGCCAAGGGACTAACCTAACTTATTCAATGAAAATAAAGAAGAGCATATACATGAATAAGTAAAAAAATATAAATGTGCATATAAGGATGGAGACCAGTCATTGCTTGAGAATGATTGGTTCTGGATGTGTCATCTTGTCGTGTTGTTGCCCCAAGTTGCTTGTGTCTTTCCTAGCTCCATAGTGCTCCTAGCTTCTGCATCTGGCAATCACAATGATGTTAGAGCAATGCTATAAGCAATGAAAGATCTCAAACCTTACATGAATATTCACCAATGCATGTATAAATTGATCTCTAAATGCATTGAATAAGCAACATACCACAAATGTCCCTGAAAACAAGAAAGAAGTAATCAAAAAAACCTATGATATGCTTTGTTTATCTAACTATTTTTTCCTTGTGTAGATACATGACAATTCATGTTACTATTCTGATCCAACTAATTACAGCATTTGGGGTAAATGTGGCTCCCACAAGGGTAGATCTCAGCATGCTTCCCTCTAATGTTTTAAGAGGAATGGGAAATTGAGAAACTTGATCAAAGATATGCATGATATTAATGCATTAAATCAATATGGAATAGCGTCGATTGATCAACTTTCATTATCAAATTCAAAAGATCCATCAAGTTTAATTATGCATCTCTTAAATAGAGAGGGAGCAATCCAACATATTGTCAAGTCCCTCTCACCTTAACCTTATTGGAAAAACACACATCACATAGGATGGTGAGCTTTCAGGTCACCAACATAGGTGACATGTGTCTGCCCACTAGGATCAAAGTGAGGAGATAGTGTTATGTATTGCACATGATCAAAAGGGTAAGCATTGTTGTGGAAACCAAATAGAAACCATGTGGAGCAACAAGCATTGTTATGGAATCCATGAAGGTTGAAACAATCCTAAAGAAAAAATGCTTGCTACATGTCATGAACAGGAAAACAACAATAGATAAAATCATGATCTCATATATATGGGTGGCAATCATGAATGTACATGCTACATGATAGCAAGGGTAGTCACTACATCCATTAAGGGAGAAAGTGAACCATGTTTTCAATTTGGTAGTGAATAATAAACTATGAATAAGCCATGTAATGAAAAGTGCAGTCAATAAACAAGGAGCAGCCTCACATGCATCAATCAAATCACACTGGACATGTGATCTTCATGAACAAGACAGTGTTATATAATGATAGCCTTAGAGATGGTGACAAAATGTAGGAATCCATTTGATCCTTTTTGAAATAATTTTACAAGATGGAATTGTCTCCTCATGTAGAAGTAGAAGCTGTCAAATTCCTTCAAAAGTTGATACAAGAATCAAAAGATAAACTTGTCAAATTGGAAACCAAACTTTTTGTGATGTACCACCACATGAAATTGAGTGGAAAAGAGAACTCCTTACCTTATCAACTAATATCTAGGGCTATGGAGATAGTTCTTGCTCAGCATGGCCTTGATCGAAATGCTCTAAGATCATCAAGCCTTACATTTTCTAGTGGCTCCCTTTCTGCATATGTGAATTCACAATCTACAAAGCCTAGGAATGAAAGCAGAATGTATTTGGATACTAGCATTGTTGAAGTGCAAAAGGAAAAAGGTAAAGACATTCAAGAAACATCAACTCTAGTTGACACAGATAATGTGCCCATACAAAGAAAAATGGTAATTGGGAAAGGCAAAGAATCGGTGTTTTCTACTCTCAAGACTAGGCCATTAACCAATGTTGGAGGCTCTATAGGTTGCCAAATGTTTCCTCTGGAAATGATTCCTCTAAGCATGGAAAAAAGGATTCAAAGAAGGATCCTGTCATAGATTATAATAGAAGCTCAAAAGTCTTGCATAAAGATGCTTCTTGTTTTGGATTTCTTCTTTTCAAAATTCCAAACTTCCAGAGGTTGAGAGTTCAGATGTGCAAACTCTCGAGTGTGGTAAGAAATTGGATTTGCAAAGGTATGTCCTTTCATTTCATGATTTTAAATGAAGCAATTATGAGTGTCGGTCCCAATTTCAAAGTGCTTTGAAAGGTAAAGGATGGTCATGAAAGGAGTATAAGATAATGACAATCTTCATCAAAAGTAGAGTCACGAAGGACAGAGTATGAAAGTGAGGGATAGTCCTTATAAGAAAATATTGACCTTTATGGTAATCTCTTTCAAATAAGTGATCTACAGGTATGTTTCCCTACCTTTCATGACTTGATAAGCTTATTATAACATGATAATTGTAGTTGGATACCTTTTCAAGGGTCAATTCATGGAAAATGTTTTCTAATGGCTCATTGGAAGATGACTCTCATGAAACAACAACAAAAAGAGGATAAAGATTTCCTAGTGTTGATGATGATGATTCAAAACATTCATGAAAGCCACTTGAGGACAAAAACATGCATCTTTAAACCAATGGTGTTTTCAAAAGAATGGAGAACAAATATCATTAAAAGGAAAAATCGGGTCTTTCCTAGTTTCTTAGCATTCCCACCAAATAATAGAGGACCAATGATCAACCATAAGCATAAGGGGTTACCATAAGTATTTAGCAACATGAAGGGCTATCATTAAAATGACAATATTCTCATAGAAATAAGTAGGGACAGTCCTCAGGTCCATTGAAGTAATTATCATTTCATTGACAATCCTTCATAATACAAAGTGTACAACCCTTTTGGCCAAGTGATAGTAAGTTGTCATTGTGACAAGATAGTCATGGAGGTAATTTCAGTTTACAATGACACAACATGGAAAACTAATGGATAAAGAAGAAAAACAAGGGAATGCTCCTAATGGGGGTGAAGTCCTTCTAAAATCACTTCAAAATAAAAAAATATTCTATCGATGAAAAGTTGGAGCAGAGTTTTATACAACTTTTTAGAGGAAATCCACCAAAAGATGCTAATCATACAGACAAGGAAGAACAATGTAGTAGTGAAGAAGTGAATAATGAAAAAGAAATAGAAAATGGGAGAAGCAATGAACTTTACCATTCCTTGGACAAAAAATGCCAAATGGAAATGATGGACATGCCATTATTAGCACCAACTTACCAAATCAAAATCATGGTTAAGACTTACCTGGTAGTGAGGAGGGAAGTGGGAGATCTGCCTCTTTGCAATCAAAGAATATGAAAAGGTAGCATGGTTTTAAGGAGCAGTCGACAGATATAGCTCTTGTTTTAACTGACCACCTCTCAAAAAATCATGTAAAGTCCAGAAACATATCAATAGAGAAATGTGCATTTCATTAAATCCGTGCAATGAAACAAAGAGTGAGTTTTAAGTTTCTTCTACATGAAATATTGAACATGGGTAGATCCATGACATTATAAATTTTATAGAAGCCCTCTTCAAGGGTAGTGTTCATGAAAGAATGGAAAAGATGCATCGAGCCCCTTGAATTATACCCGTACTGTGCAATGGCACTGAATCATTTAGGAAGCCCAGTTTTTCTTCATAGGGTAGAATTTTTATTGTGGAATAGAGGTAGCTCTAGTTTCAACTACTAAACCTCATGAGATCCCATTCACATTATAATCTTGCACATTTATCAGTATAGGAAGGTTTTTCTTAAAAAGGGAAAATACACGAAAATTGCAAAATGCAAGAGGTAACAAGAATCTAGTTTAATTTACATATGTTAAAAGCCCATTTGGGGTTTTATAGAAAATTACAAAGCTTCTACAAAATGGAGAAAAACCCATCTAGGGTTTACCAAAATTGCAAATACATAAATGTGAAACCTTTTTCGTATTCTTATGGCTACAGCCAAGGAACATTTTTTCTCACTGAAACAACTACATTGGAATTTTCTTCATTTAAGAGAATGCAGAAGAAATAAACAACTGTGGCTTTCTTTCCATATTAGAGGCTCAAAATGAGCTTTATTTCCCAAAAAATTAGAATGGAATAGGTATTGGTGGAGCTTACCTAGAGTTTTTTGCTCATTTTTTGCAATATTCAAAAAAAAAAATTCCATTTAAAGCTTCAAACAAACTTGATCATGGCGGCTGAAGGCAGTATGATAACAACAAAAGCGAAAAATGGCACACAAAATAGTCAAAAATACTCTACAGGTCGTGGCCTTTACACATCAAATGGCTCCAAAAAAGTGAAAAAATGCATATTTGTGTACCAAAAAACCAATTCACCTACTATTCCATGTGTTTTCATTAGAAATTTTCCATAAAACTAGTCGAAAGCTCTATTTTTTGTGATCTCCTCAAACCCTATGGTGGTAGCATGTTTTTCTCCAGAGTGTTTGATGGTAAAAATGAATGATCTTTTTTCCTTTTTTTCCATCTTTTGTGATTAGGGTTGAAACCCTATTTTTGGGAGTGGGCCAATGGTATTTTTTCCCATTCTTTAAAAAAATGAAACACATATTAATGTGTTAAATGGGTCAATTGTGAGTTTTGGGACTTAGTCATTTTTTCCTTGAATTGATTTCAACATGTGCCTTCTTTTTCAAAAATTGCTAGGTCCTCCAAATTTGGAACATATGAAGCCTTTGAAGCATGTAGGGACTCCAAAATTTTCCTTACAAGGATGTTGGAATCCTTTTGTGATCATATGGGCTGAATGTTGGGTCTTTTATTTTTACCTAGTTGAAAATCAGAGAGTATTGACCATGTGTGGCCTTGAAGTGCAGAATGGAGGTAAAGTATAAATGATCAAATGCCTTGGAGTTTGGTTTTGTTAATGCTTTTAGAAGCATTTGGATATAACATTACATGTTGCATTTTATTTCAAAGTATAAATATATCATTTAAGTGATTTGCAAATTACTTTTATTATGTCATTTTAATGCAAATGTAATGTAATTCAAAGAGGTGGTGGGGCCCTCTTGTATTTTGCTTTAAAATGTAAAATAACTTGATTAAGTGGTGTATTATGAATCACGGAATCAAGTTATTATCTTTAATTCTTTTTTGGAGTCTTGTGTTTTCAAAACACACATGTTGCATGGGTCAGGGTTGGGAGACAAAATGATAATTTGCAGACATGTGGAAAGTGTGAGAGCTACGTTTGACTATTTTGGAGGGACTGAGACCACTTTGGGGGTAGTTTTGTCACACTTTTGGCATGACTTGGGTCTAAGCTTGACTTTTCACCATTTTGGAGGCCTTTTGGAGTGACTTTGGAAGGTTCTTTTTTGGATTTTGTGCCTCATCCATCTAGAACCTTCTAGATGGGCAGGCATGAGAGTTGTGTGATCTTTTTGCTTAAGTAGCTTCATTTTGGAATTTTGGGGGAGTTCTTTCTTTCTAACAAAGTGATAGCTTTAGCTTTTGGAGTTATTTTTAGGATGGAGCAGTATTGTAACTCAGATGGACTGTTATACAGTGAGTGACTTTGAATGAATATAATAGAAAATTTTATCTTTTCATTTCATGTTTCATGGTATGTTGTTAGTGATTGATAAGTTTGTTTTGTGAAATTTATCTTTCCTTGCAATCTTGTCTCATGTTTAAGCATCTGTTTAGTAGAAGATGGATGTTAACAAGTTATAAGTTGTGTTAGTCAATAGTGTTGTTAGTTGTGAGACTTTTGTTTCCTTCTAAAATTCTTGTTTTAAAAAACCTTCTTATAAATTATTTATGTGAGACACATATGAAAATGTGTTGTGTAAATAGAGTTTTATGATATTGATTTGAATGTGATAGGCTGTTATTAGGTCTTAGTTGTTTTTGGTGTATCACCTTAGATATTTTCAGTTTAGGTTCATGTTTCATGCATTTCTTACCCTTTACCTCAAAAATCAGTAGTTAGGTGGCATCAAAAGGGGGATCCAGCCCATAATCTAGAGGTCTACTTTCGAATAGGACACCCACAACCTAAAAGCAATCCCATGTTACATCCAAAACTACTACATTCATTCACAGCTTGGCATTAAGGGTGAAGATTTGGATCACTAACAATAACAAATCAATCAACACATTGGATCTATGTCTTGCTCCCCCTAGACGGTGTTGACATCAATGGACCAGTGCCTCCCCCACCATACAGACCTACACCAGGATCTCTTGGATCTCTAGGAAGAGGTTGTGTCACACCCCTATTGGTAGTAATGGTGTGTGTGAAACTGCCAGATTGGGTGAAGCTCCTTTAGCGCTTTGGCGGAATGACCTCATGATACATTACTCTATAAAACTCTACCTCCCTAGTAGAGCATCACACCTCTTGAAAGTAATCGGATGTCCCTATGGCATTGACAACCCTCTGCAATATCTTTGCAACTCCCTCTGTCTACTCCACCCATTGTCGCAGAATGTCCCTCTCTGCAGTAAGTGTGGCAATCTATGCTTGTGGCTGAACCTGTCCCTGAGCCTGGGCCTGGACTTGTGTGAGTTGGGCCTATGCCTACACACACTGTTGTCTCATAGAATCCCTCTCTGTCATCAGTACAGTAATTTTTCCTTGGGCTTGTGCTAGTAAAGCCTAAACCTACTCAAGATGACCATGTAATTTCTGAACTTGTACCTGTAATGCAACAATCTGAGTCTGCTATTGTTGTGAGGGAAGTCTAATCTCTACATGTTGCTAAGTTGTAGCTACCAACGATCGCCTCTTGTGAGGCACTCTGAACTCTAAAACATCTAGAGCTAGCCCTCCACCATGCCCATCTCCTCCACCACCATCATCTTTGTCATCATCATCTCCATCTCCATCTTTGTCCCCATCATCACTGCTCTCAGACTCCTCCTCCTCTCCCTCATCTCTCCTCTGCCTGCACCCATGTACTATGGCCCTCTCCTCCTCATCTAACAATGACACTAGCTCATCTAGGCTGGAGATCCATGGAAATGGATGTAGGAATAGGTATTGGGCATACTCCTCTAATATCAATGCCTCAATAATCTTTGGATGAACATCCCAAATGATGGTCTGTAGACCCTAGAATGTCACAACTACTGCATCATATGACAACACAGGTCTCCACTCTATCACATCCATCCAACGCCATGCATAATGTGCCATGCTCTAGGGCATCCCCTGCACTTTGTCATACTACCTCAGTACCCTCAACAACAAGAATCTCTCAATAATGAATCATGTCTAGCCAATCAGGTACATGGACTGACACAAAAATGGCATCTTAGTGTCGGGTAAGTGCACAAAGTTGAGTCCACAAAACGTGGAAGTTTTTTCCTTAGCCAAAAAATTGAAATCGGCTTTGACAAAACGGGATCCCGATTTTAATAAACGGGATCCCAGTTATTAAAAATCGGGATCCTGTTCAGCTTCGAGATCTCGAGCCTAACACTAAACGGGATCCCAATTTTTAAAAGTCAGGATCCCGTTTCGTGTTGGGCCTGAACCGATGGCAAAGGCATGGGATCCCGTAGAAATCGGATCCCGATTACTAAGAGATGAGATCCCGATTTGTAGAAATCGAGATCCCGATTACTATGAAACAGGATCCCGATTTCTAAAAATCAGGATCCTGTTTTATATTGGTATTTTTTTTAAAAAAAAGCACAGTTTACTGCACACAGTAGATGGGACTCCGAGTCAGTGGTGACAGCGACCCCCACGTTCACCTATAGGTACCTGCCTCTATCTTTTTTTTTTGCATTTTTTAATTTTTAATTGAAATTGTAAGGAAAACAAGTGAATTTATCATGTTTTTTTTAATTTATTTGACGTTTTAAGTATTTTTTTAGATGTTATAGTAAAAATGAAAAATTGTAAAAATAGACAAAAAAACGCAATGAAACATGAAGATTTTTTAATAAAAATGAAAAAATGAACCCTAAATTGTGTTTTACAAACAAAATTTAACTTTTGAAACCTAAATTGTTCGATTAAACAAATTTAATATATTAATTCTCATACATGGATTAATATATGACATTTTAATATTTATACTTTGCAAATTTAGTGATTTCATACATGATATACACGATATGTGCATTCAATAAATAGCAATAATTACTCAATGAACTTATTCAATTCACGCCAGTCAATAATCAGTCAATAAATCATAATTTACAAACAAAAGCAATCTGTTTATATACCATAAAGGACAAAATTTTAAGAAATAAACAATACCATAGAAGATTAGAGAATAAAAGCATTAATAAATACTATAAATAATAGTTCATCTAACACTAATTTATAAGTTGTCAAAATAAATAATGACGTCTTAAGGGGGTGTCTAAAGGGGTCATAATAGAACATCTTAAGGGGATGTCTTAAGGGGTCATAATACGCCTAAATGGGATGTCTTCAGGGGTATTAAGGGGGTGTCTTAAGGGGTCTTAAGGAGCTATCTTAAGGGGATGTATTAAGGGGTCATAATACGTCTTAAGGATATAATTGATTTAACAATAATGTATGGATGATATTTAGTGATTATACACGTAAACATAAAGTTTCAAAGTAGGAAAACATGCACATTTAAGAAACAAAATATATAGAATATTGATTTGATACATAGAAGTACATAGAGTATGTTTAATTTTGTAAGTATGTATGTACATATATGTCATCTCAAAACAATGTTTACAAAATTTGGATATGCCATCTCAAGAACATCTCAAACTCGTGGCTAGAATGTAGTAGGTCTTCACACCACCTGATATCAAAAAGGTACAAGCAATATCAATGAAATCATCAAAACATACATATTTTAATTTATATAAAATTATCTATATGTACAGAACTCAAGTACCTGCATTTAAAAGTATTCCACACATGTTTGTAGGTTGAATCCAGACATCCTCTCCTTTTTGTTTCAAAGTATGAGATGAATGCAATGATGGCTCTAGGATACAAAAAATGACAATATATCAATTTTAACTATTAATGTCCAAGCAATATCAATATGTAATCAAAACATGTATTTAAATATAATTTAACTAATAATTACCTATTTTTACCAAGTATTCCATGTTGTCTAGGTTGAATCTGCATGGACTAGATCCTTTTTGTGATTATGCCTTAAGGATGTATAAAAGGACAATTTAAATCAATTTCAACTAATAACACACTTGACCAATGTTGAAACATGTATTTAATGTATCTAAAAGGACAAAATAAAACTAAAACTATATTTACCTGTATTTACTTATTCCATTGTACCATCTGCATCCTCTCTTTTTTGCAATGCATCTATGATTGCCTCATGCTCTTCCATAGAAATTGACCATAGCAATTTTTTTGAAGGTCTTCCATGATACCACTCTAGTTTTATATTTGTTGCCACCACCAAATGTGAATAATGCATAATCTTTTTATGTGTTTCATAGTCTTTGAATGCAGGTAGACCATTCTTTCTTCTCAAGTATTTTCGTAGCTAAGTGCCAACAACCACCACTGATCCTATTGGAAAACATGTTAAAAAACCATCATCAAATAAGTTCTCAAAATTTTCTTAAGGGGATCAAAGACTTGTTCTAAAAAATTGCTTAAGGGGATCTAAAACTTGTTATCATTTGAAATTTTCTTAAGGAGGTGTCTTAAGGGGATCACCATACCTGTTGGATAATGAAAGCCATCATCATCTTCTCGAGGTGTTATCAACTTATGTTTACTTTCCACACAACGAGCCAACCAATATTCTATTTGCTCTTCATTCCCCTCAGGTGCAATAATAGTATACACATGTCCTACCAACAAAATTTGATTTAATAACTTGTGCATATCCATATAAATAATTTAGTATTACAAAATAACTTAATAAAGTTAAATAAAATAAAATAAATTGAATTAAAATTACCTTCTTGTACAAGGTCTGAAACACGGTCATAATCTTCAGATGCAAAAACTTGATCATTTTCTTCAATAGTTCTTTCATATTGATTAAGTGCTTCTGTAGGTGTCAATGATCTTTGCTCCCACTGTTCAACCCATTCTGTATTTTCACAAGCTTCCCAATCTCCTGAGATACAAAACTGGAAAAAACATGCAAGCTCCCTTGTCCAAATAGTCCATGTGCATCCACTAATTGTCTCACAATCAACTCTAGATACAATGTTCTCTTCTTCCACCAACCAAAAGAATCGATGAACTGTAGAGTAATCACTCGAACCAGGTACATATAATCTTCTATTACACCAATCCACAATCTCATGTGCATTTTTAAATTTTACTGAATCCTCAAATTTTAATTGTTCTCTAGCAAGAATTCTTTTGACACATGCACCAGCTCCATCATGTTCTCCTTTACCATGCCCAGCTTCAAAAAAACTCCATATATGTTGGACATTAAGTTCCTTGTGAACCCTACTTAACCAATAGAACATTCTAGCATTTTTGAACTACCCCGTACAATTATCTGACCATATGAAGTGTTCTTTCATATGGATTCCTCTTTCTCTTAAATTTCTATAAAATATACTAAAACAATATTGAACAAACTCTGATGAGTGTAACCGGTTGTCACTCAAATAAAAATGATACTTCCCTCAAAACTTTTCTTGATTCCTCGTGCTATCATCTGCATGTCTATAAACAATATGGACAAACATAGCTACTTGCACTGAATTATAATATTGAGATTGAATTTCCTCTTGCGGAGCAGAGTATAATTCTTTGCAAAATCAACCACTGAAAGTATAGTACCAATTGGAAATGTGTTTCTACATCGTGAAAATTGGCCATCAAGCCATCGAGCATGTTCAGAGTGCATGACATATTTTGGTACAATTTTATTATTAAATTCACTCATAAATGCATGCACACTAACTTTTTCTGTAACTAAATCACAACGCTTTCCTATTTTTCCATCTTTTAAAGAATACTAAACATTCCTAAATCTTTTGACATCTACTAATTGTTGTCCAAAATCATGATCAACACTTTCATGCAAACAAATTCTTAAAAGTGAAAGATTTCCATAGTTAATGCATTGTCCAGAAATACAAGAACTTAAATAAAATAATTTGTCATTAGATTTTTCACAAAACAAACCTGAAATAAACTCTCTTATTGCTTCAGGTGGCATATCAATACCACAATCCTGTCTAATCATGTTATATGCAAGGTACAACGTATATATCGAAAAACATCATAAAAATAACGAAATTGAACATGTATTTTACAACAACAAGATATTCGTTGTTTATTAATTTTTACATACCAGGGTTTACATTTTTCAAAAGACCTTTGACTTATTTCAATATTACCAGGTAACACTGAATCGCTACAAAATTTTCTATAAAATTCAGTTTGTGTTGTATCTAATAGGTGTTTTGGGTGAGGATCGTGAACTTTGGACCCCACCCTTAATTTTAAAACATCTCTAGCATTAGATGAAACCCTAGTATTATCATGCCAATATTTTTTGATCAAAGATTTAATTTCAACATTCAATTTTATATCAAACCTCGGTAGTCGTCCACTGAAACTCCAACATTGATTGATAGGATCATTTTCTATACTTTCTCTTCTTTTTGCCGCTCTTAGTAATGTTTTAGGATGTATTTTTAAAACTTCACTAATATTGTTTACCATTCTTTTATTTAAAGTTGCTTTGTTAACTATAGCAGTAGTTATAGCTCTTCTTGCTGCGTTTTTATCTTTAGATCGACTATTTTTCCCAATAAATTGAATGGCACTAGCAACAGTAGACATAACATGTTTTAATGATTGATCTTTTCTTTTTGGTTTAACATAAAAGCCTAACCTATTCATTACTTTCCTCATTTTTTGCATTCTCATCAATTGCATCATTAATTGACATTGAAATGCAATTTTTTTACGATAAAAGAATTTGGTGTATATTCTATTTGCATGTGTTCTTATTTGCCTCCAAGAAATTTGACCAAAGATTATCGAAAACACCACTTCCAATTTTAAAAAAAGTATTTTCATTAAATTTAACATCACATTCTAGATTTTCATCTTCATTTTCATCAACAAAACGGTTTTCATTTTCATTTTCATCATTCATCTTCATCTTCATCTTCATTTTCATTTTCATTTCATCTTCATTTTCATTTTCATTTTCATTTCATCATCTTCATTTTCATCTTCATTTTCATTTTCATTTTCATCTTCATTTTCATTTTCATTTTCATTTTCACCTTCATCTTCATTTTCATTTTCATTTTCATTTTCATCAAAAATACAGGTAAGAAAATGATCATTTTTATTTTCACTTGCAACAAAAGATTTTTCTTTTTCATTTTTCAACAAATTCTATAAAAGGTTCATCTCTCTGAATATAGTCAATGTCAACATCATTAAGTCTAGCATCTTGTAAAACTTCTACATACAAATTTACCATTTCACTAACATGTGGATTTGAAGACGTACCTGGATTTGTGCATATTGAAACATTCTCCATAGCATTCAAAGAGGGATTTGAAGACATAGTAGGACTTGTTTGTATAATCATATTCTTCTCCAAATCGACTCCTTGCAAATTAACTTCATCTACAACCATGGTATCCTCAATGTTTTCATCTTCAATAGTTGTTGAATTGGTTGCTCCACCATCATTCATTGATTTCATTCTCATTCTTCTTTCTCTTTGTCTTTGTCTCTCTTTTTCCCTATTTGCTTCAACTTCTTGAGGAGTCAATGTCTTCCTTCTTTTATTACAAGCTTTATCTCCCATGATTATAAAATTCTCAAGCACAAATGAATGTTAATAGTGAAATTCTTCAAAATATTCAATCCAAATTGGAAGTTGAATACCTATTAAGACAAAATTCTTCCTCTTATGTTCGTCAAAACAAGTAGAAAACTACCACAATTCCAATTTAAAAATTAAGTTTTGACCTGTAAATACAATAGCTTATGAAAAATAATTCATTTTTTAGTGCTCTCGGCCATACATGGAAGTTGCAAACTTCAGAAAACTTCTACATAGTGAATTTAAATCACATAAATGGGATCTCGTTAATAACACGGGACCTCGCTTCAAATGAATCAGGATCTTGATTATAAAATGGGATCCTATTTATGCATAAGCGGGATCCTGTTTCATAATCGGGATCCCGTTCACCGACTTCGAACGTCGGGGCCGTTGCTTAGTGAACGAGATCCCATTACGCTGACAACGGTCGAAATGTGGTTTAAACGTAACGAGATCCCGATTAGTAAACGGGATCCCGTTTATGAATAAACGGGATCCCGTTTTATAATCTGGATCCCATTTTTTTAAAATTTGAATTGCCTTTTGCATTGTGGTCGGGTTTTTGCTTAGGTTTTTGGTTCGGGAAAAGCATTGGAAGTCCGAAACTCAACCTTCAACCTGGTTTGACCTGCAAGTTGAAGGTCCTAACAATGTCAAAGAAAAATACCAACTTTGGACATATGGCTGACGACCTTTTTGCAAAATTTTCTGACGAAATTAAAACCCATTTTAGATGAAACAATGCAGATTCTAAATATGTAATTTGTTTTGCAATTGAATTATTTTTTCTATTTTTCAATTAATTTCTAATAAAATTGGTCCATAAACTTTCAATATCAAAGTTTTTTACTATTTTAATAACTTTTGATCAACATAACATTTTGACAAACGGATTGCACGAGAACAAACTTCAGACAATTCTTTTCAATTTAAAAAAAAATCAAAAAATGATAAGTTTAGGTCATCTTATGCGTACATTTTTCAAAACGACAAATCTGCCTAATAAAAATTTAACAAAAAAATATTATTCAATAAAAAAATACAAAAAAATATCAAGAACAAGCTTCAGTGAGTCATAAAACTTATCCCAAAAGGATTTAGAAAAATACGATAATTTAAGTCAAAATATGGATGTTGTACACGTGCATGGTATGGTAAAAAAAAATGACTTTTAAACAGTGGTTTTTAGAAATGCCTATTAAAACTCAATTTGTACAATCTGGGTATTGAAATAAATTACATATTTGGAAACTAGACTTCGAGCACTACATTTTATGATTAGTGACTTTTTTAAATATTTCATATCTAAGTGCTTCAAATTTTAAGGTCAAATGTGTCAAATGCTGAAAATCAGATAAAACACTTCCACTTTTTGGCCAAAAAGTGGACTCAACTTCTTGCACACACCCTATCGTCCTCCGACCACTGCTCGTAGTCAAGGTAGGGTCGCCATGTCACTGACTCTAAATCATCAAGTATCCTCATCCAGTACTCTAGTTTTCCTAGCCTGGGTTGAGTAGCTGGACCTACATAAACATGTACATATGGCTCATGATGGATCACTGACTATCTCCAACTAGACGAGTGACCACTATATACTCCTAGGCCTAGATATGAAGTAATGTGACCCCAAATGATAAACTAGCCTCTCAGAGGTAGACCACCTAGTGTAAATAATGGTGCAGATGAGCGAGCATGCAACATCCCCAGGCATATCAGGTACCCTGAGCAATCATACTCTCAAGAACTAGCCCCTCAGAGGTAGACCACCTAGTGTAAATAATGGTGCAGATGAGCAAGCATGCAACATCCCCAGGCATATCAGGTACCCTGAGCAATCATACTCTCAAGAATACTACCCCATCCAACTGAAAGTCCCTTTGACTTGCGATCAAGGCAAAGGAACCCTCCATTGAATCTAGCAAGCACAAACAAAAATGTGTCATAAGCATCAACCATATCCCTCCAGGGAATCTCATAGCCACATATATGATCATCCTCAAATACTCTGTGCAGTGCATTAGTCCCACCTTGCTCAATAGAATCATATAATGCTAGCCCTCCAACAACAGGTATCTCACCAGTAGGAAAATGAAAGGTGTTATGCTCACTATGCCACTTCTCTACTAAAGTTGTCAACAAACCCTTGTTAATCCTAATATGGGGCATATCTATCAGTGAGGACAATCTACATCATGTAATAACAACTACCTCAGTCGGTGCCAAGTGTGGAATCAACTCTCATGTCCTAGGGAAACGCTCTCAAATTTGTAAATTCATCAAAGGCCCCTATCATCACACAATATTGTAGATCAGTAATCTTGTCAATCAATCAAAATCAATAAGCCTATCAATCTAATCAGCTCTGGTGAGACTTTGATCAAATCTCATGAACATCAATCTATCATTCAACCTCGCCTATCATGAGGTTCATCAATCAATTCAACCTCACCTAGATCATGAGGTTTATCAATCAATCAATGCACCTTTCCTATCATGAGGTCAATCAATAAATCAAACTATCATTGATCCTCGCCTATCATGAGGTCATTTATCAGTATCAATCATTGAATCTCACCTATCATGAGATTAATCATCACCTAATCTATCAACATCATCAATCAACATCAAATCGACGATTGATGCGATAAAAAATCATCAAAATCAGGGAGCCTAATCAAAACTTCATCATTCTGACATGTATGCACTAAAATAGTCTTTATATGCACTACAAGCATGTATGCGCCATAAAAATTCATGAATGTACCATAACAGGGATTCAATGTGCTAAATCTATGGATGTCCCATAGAATTCTTTCCATGCACTAAATCCATGGATGTCCCATAGAATTCTTTCCATGCGCTATAACATAATTTCTAAGAGCTAAATCACCTTATGTGCTACACTATCTCATCAATGTGCCAATACAATTCACCTAAGCGCTAAATCTTTCCATGCGCTACAACAGTTACTCAATGTGCTACTTTAGGCATGGATCAATGTGCTAAATGCACCTATGCACTAATGTTTTAACCCTATCCACTAAATCCCTAACCCTAAGCGCTAAATTTTTCTATGCGCTAGGATAGTTCATCTATGCGCTACATCAACCCTTTAATGTGCTAGAAAATTAACAACCAAATTTAAAATGTGAAAAAGAGAGGGAAAATGAATTGCACAATTTACGAGGATGTTTTTTGGGGTACATACCAGAGGTCCGTACGATGTCAGGTGGTTGTGACATCTAACACGTTCGAATCGATCTATGTGGTAAGGGATCGCCATTTTTCTCCAAAGTTACTAAATCACTCAATCACTCTCAATTTCAAAATCCAAAATGCACAAATGAACTTTTCATCCATTTTTTTAACCTTTTAAAGGTTAAGTGGGATTTTTATGGGGTTATTTTATTTTATTTTTCAAAAGGGGCTAATTCATTAATTCATCACTTGGCAGGTCTAATATCATTTTTTGGGAGATAAATTGTTTTTGGATAAAAAAAAATTGAAATCATCATCAAATCATTGGAAAATCATCAAAATTTCAAAAATTTCAAAAAATCCTAAAAATTCAAAAATTCATCAATTTATCTCCCGAGGGAGCATATATCCATCATCACCTAAAAATCAACGTTTGGGGCATCGAAATTTTTTTTGACATTAGTAGAAAAAATTTCTTTGAAGCAACATGTAAACACATTACTTCAAAGAGGGGCAAAATGTATACACCTAAAATTGGTCAAGACAATTAACTAATTAAATACTAGTTATTTAATTAATAACCCTTTTTATTTCATCTACTTATAAATAAATTCTCAATTTATTTATATAGTTCACACTTTTCTAAATTCTTCAATCTAAAATCACATTCCTCTAATTTAATTAAATAAATAAATTCACATAGTTTGTTTTATTTAATTAATAACCTTCTCACTATATTCAAATGCCCAATTTGAATTTAAGCACATGTCTACAACACTTTTTGGCCACATCATCAAATGTCACATGTAATTAACTATGACTAATATTTAAAAGGCATTATTCTTAACCAATTCCATAACAAACTTTTGACACATGGCTTTCTCACACACTTTATTCCTTCATACATTTGGCATGTTGCCCTTGGTCAAGGGAACATCCTCCATGATTCTTCCATCTCCACCATTCATTCCTCATGTTGAAATCTTGATCGTCGATCACTGCCACATAACAAGATGCTTTGGAAATCCTATAAATACAACCCCTTGCTACAACATTTATCATCCCATATTTGAAAAAACTTATTATGCAAGAATAGCATTGGAGCATTTGGAACATTTAGAGTTTGAGTTTAGAGCATTTAGCATTTATCATTTGAGCATTGTAGTATCATGTTAATTTAGAATCATGTCTTAGTTTATAGTTGCATTTTAGTTATCATCTTAGCTTTCATACAATATCTCCACCATAGCATTTAGCATCATTATCCATTGTCATATCACCATTATCATTTTCAGCAACATTTAATATCATGGCTTCAATTGCATAGTTTATACTTCATGTAGGAAGTAGAGAATTGCATTTACAACATCTCATTTCTTAGGTTGTTATCCTAACCAGTCATAGTGCATATACAAATATGAGAGCTGTTGTCAATTCAGATTGCACTCGAACGTTCGATTAGTTAAATCAAGCAATATGTTGAAACATGGAATGATTCTCAGGCCTGTGGGTTGCCTAACTTTGAGAATCAATCTCCAAAGAGGGCTGGTTCCCTGATGAAAAACCTCCTAAAACTAACTGATTTGGCTTGGGAAAGAGGTAGAAAGACTAAGTCTGAATTCTAAACTATGAAACTTTAACTATGGTGATGCACCGAAGAATTCAAAATGCAGACTTAACTCACAGAACAATTACTCACTATTTTCATTCGCACAACTAGATCTGGAAGTTTAAACACTTGAATGTTTTAAACAAAGGCTGTTAAAGAAACAATCACAGAAGGAAAATATGATTTCCACAACTAGACTGTTCAATTACTGATTAGCACAATGTTTAACCAGTAGATTTAAACGTGGATGCATACAGAATTCATTAAGGAGACATAAATATTTAAAGGTTTCATATATTGCAAACACAATAATTACTTCGATCAATCCCACATGACAAATATGCTTGAAACTTGAAGGAAAATTCTAAAATACTGAAACTTGAAGGAATTCTCTGCAATAACATGATTTGAACCTATAGAAACACTGTTGTATTACTCTATAAAAATGCTGAGTTACAAGATAGTCTTCTTTGCTAAAGGCAAAGGCAGAAAACAAGAACTGAATTGAAAAAAAAAAAATTCAATATATACAATATGAAGCACTCCAAAGTGCATGAATAAGCAACTGAAAGTGATCTGAAAGTGAAAAGATGACAATTCCAAAGTGAAATCCGAGCACAAGTGAAAATCCCTAAAAAAGTGGCTCAAACTCATGCAAAAATGAGTGAACTCAATCTCGAACTGGCAGTCATAAAGCATGTAATTGATCTACAACTCGAACTGGACTGAAATCCCTAAAAAAGTGGGCTAAAGCATGTGAAAACTACCTCATTTGTATCAATCCACCCATGCACATTTAAAAGTCCACTTCGCCTGATATTTTAACGCTTGCATCTGAAATAGTTAAATAAATTAAATGATTTATATTTAATCATTTAATTTATTAACTTTACAAAAAGTAATGCAAAGCATAAAATATTTCAATTAATATGAAGTGGAACTTTAACTTTATAAACGTGAGTCCATGCATATTTTAAAATTTGCCACTATTCTCAGCCAATATCAATATTTCAAAGTATATGATTTCCACCAGTTATGAGTAAAGAAAACTCCATGTTTTTGTACGGTTGCACAGTTCCTATTCTTTTCACATCATAAATCATATGATAACACATATCTCCTAAGATACTAAACTCAGCCCCCTTCAAAAATTAGCATGACTTTTTAATTGACTTAGAAGTCAATATTGATAATTCAAAAGAAATGATGAAGGGAAACAAAAAGAAACCTAAAACAAGAGAACCCTAATCATTTTCTATTTTCGCATTTGACTTCTTGCTTGGAGAGGAAGCGCTGCCATGAATAGGGTTTATGAGAAACTCTTGATGCTAAGGCTCAAAATTTCATTAACTTCGTTGTTTCTGAAGAATCTCAACAGGGTAAAAATGCGCAATGACTCTGATCCTTCATAAAAATGCAACTTCTTACCATTTTGAATCATTTTCTGATTTATACAGCCGCGGCCATGATCTAATCAGATGTTTTTCTGTATTTTTCCTTTGTTTTGGCCACCATGTGAATTGGATTCGAGCTCAATTTACATACTTAATGTTGACTTCTGTTGATTTCTTGAAGACTTTCTGAAAAATTGCAAGGTAAGTCTTCTTTGTACAGATCTAAACACTCTTGTTCATTTTTGAGGCATTATATTGAATTCTCAAGCCGCAACTATCTTGATTTTTCTTTAATCTCTATAAAAATGTTTTATTCCGAACTCACAATATAGTGAAACACTTCCATTTCATGTGCTCTTAATGGGTATACAACCACGATTTTCTCCTTTCATCTGGGTATTTGTAATTTCATGGATACTTGAAATGTCTGTTCTGAATGTCAGCTTTTATTTAGACTTGGAGAGCTCTCTTGGTTTGTTCTATTGGGTATTTCTCTTCCTCGCCATATAGCACGACTTCACTTATTTGAATCATGGCTGTTAAATAATTCATGTACATATCATTGCATCTCACCAGATTAAAGGCATTCTGTTAAATGATATTCATACCTTGTCCATGCTTCATCTTATGACAGGTCGTGATCTTATTATACCTCTTTCCATGATTTTCTTGTATTCACTTTCTAAAAGTGATAACAAAAAATAGAAGATCTCAGCTAACTCTATTCTCCATTGTAAATGTATGTGATATGTAGCTCAACATGTGCTTAATTGCTTCATTCCTTGTATAAAATTGCTCAAAAACAATACTCTGTTTATGCTTATGTAACTACTGTCAACAGTATCACAATCATCTACACTATGATAAGATCATTCAAGATCATAATATGAATGAATGCCATTTGATGATGTTCATGGCTTCTATCAATACTGTTGACTGTCCCTCTATATGCATCTTGGTTGTTACTTGTATGATTGGTAACATATGAATGCTTTTCGAATAATGGTGACTGTCATTAAATGCTAATTATTTAATCCTTGCTGGTGGCAATTTCTCTTTCATTTTTAGTCCACAAAGATTTAATTCATCCTTCAAAGGCATTGATATCATGAATAGAGGTCTTTTATTTGAATATTCTATTTGTGTTTCAAGGTTATGAGTGAACAGCTGTGAGCTTTGTCTTATTTGCTAGCCTTCATATATCTTTGTTGGCTGTAATAGTTGTTATGTAATCAAACTTGACTGCTGATCATTACCATATGCAGTTTGCATTAGAAATTGCCATTTTTTCATCCATTTAAAAGCTGCACCCTGTTGAACAATATCACTATCTTTTATTGACACTTCAATAGCACTGTTTCAAGTAATTCTACAGCCCTTTGTCCCTCTTACAGCTTTTTCTGTACTTAAATACCCTGAAAATGGAAAAGAGCATAATCTTGTTGAAACGAACATGGCTGTGACCTCCTCATTATATGATTCCTAACCATTATATTCATGATTCTCTGATGCTCATATTATCACTGATCCTCCTGTAGACTGTTATATGGTTTTGAAATTATGAAAACACCTTAAAGCACAAATACTTTGTTTCTCTTCAATTTAATGAGGCTGTAAACTTCATTTAGATGTAAAATAAAAATGTAAAGTAGAGCTAAACCGAATACAATGAAAATGATGAGTTCTCACACTGTTTGATCCTTTCTTGATATGAAGAGCAAAGTCATATTGTATGCTCAAGCTGTTTTTCCTAAATCTGTTTGAAATAAAGCTGATTATTTGACTATTTATTTATTTCAGTAGCTCTTTTGATGACTGTTTTGACAATATTAACCTATTCTTGCACACTGAAACAAACATGTTAGCAAAATAAAAGAAGCTAAAAGCTTCCATTGAATTATGTTTTTTCTCTTGATTTTTCAATCATCTGATGGATGCCTGATCGACTATATCTTATATTCCTGTTGGTAGCGTAGGTATACGATAGGATTTGATTCGCATTGCTCTAACAACATTTCCCTCAAACTTGCAGGTATGCGGAGCTGGAGCTGAAACTGGAAACAGAGCTCGAGCTGGCATCACAACTGAAAACCTCAACTATCAACGATTCATCATTCCAGGCAATGACAAATCACTTTCTACCCTATGCTTTTGTTATTTTCAGTTGTATAGCATACCATTGCTTATGCACCCTTTATTTGATTGTAAAAATCAAAATGAGTTACTCCCATGGCTTGTGTGGGATTCAACATTTTTACAAAATGAATAAAAGCATTACTATGCAAATTTCTCAATTTTCTGTTTTAAATGTTTGCACAATAAAACTATGATTCAAATGTAAAATAATCTTCTATGATTATCAATGACCACTTAATCAACAAAACAAGAAAATTTTCCGTACCTATAAATGATGAATTTCATCCAGCTCTACCTGTTTGAGCTCGAAGTGAAAAATAGGTAACAAGAGCAATGATGATTTAAATGATCCTTGAGAATAGAGAACAATGCAACAATTTTAGAGATTTGTTTTGTTTCAACTTGGTTAAATATGTGCTTCAAATCTTTAATGTAATACGTCTCATTGAGTTTCTGTGTTTATTACTAACCCCCACAATTCACACATACACAAACTACCTTATATCAAACCCCCTTGGATAGAACCCCACTAGTTTTAAACCATATGTATAACAAAGTCTCCTTTACACCTATCAAAAAGGTGATAAAAAACCACTTTTGATTTACCTTTTGGGGGATCAAATGAATTCATTTAAAAAGAAATTTTTGTATATATGTAGTCCTTATTATAAGCTTCCCAAAAAGTATAATTTTAAATAAATTTAATTTTATTATTATATTTATTTTTTATTTCTTGTGAATGTAGGTTTTTCACAAAAAATCAAGCTCTTTGTTCTGCACATGTGAAAAAATAGAAGATTATAAAAAAAAATTATGAAAAATATGAGTGCACCAGATATTAAAGTCCTTGATCCAACAATTTTTGTTTGAATTTTGATACATACAAAAAAAAGTTGTGTTATATGAATGCCTATGTGCGAATTATCAGTGGTTTGACTTTGAAACTTGATTAAGGTAAAAATATTCAATAAAACACTATGAAACCAATTGGAAGCACTAGTGTGGCAGTTACAAATGTTTGAAAAAATTAGAATTTTATCATTCATGGAAAAAATGTTGTCTATTTTATATGATGGCGTCACTCGCTTCAAAATGGTGTTTCTTGAAAAAGAATAGTTTACAAAGGAGATGGAAAAAGTCTGTCCCGATTCGAAATTTTTTTTGAAAAAATGTTTTATAATCTATATACAAAATGTCACAAATCACTAGTTTGCATCATCTTCAAATTCACATTTTAGCCACTATAGGTGCTCAAAGTGAAGATTTGGATTAGAAAAATTAGTTCAGGTGTCTAGTTTGGCCAAAAGGTAGCAAAGCTAGTATTGTGGGATCACCCTTACTATAAGTAACAAAAAATTTACCTTTTTTTTTTGTTCAATTTTGCTTATGCATCTTGAGACCATTTTGAGCTAGGCCAAGCATTCCTAGCAGAAAAAATGCCACAATAATGTTTGTATCATGCACCGAGACTGGAGCCCTAAGAGAGTGCATTGTACAACGAGTGTCAACACGAGAGGTAAGTTGTGTTATTGTTAGGATTAAGGTGTCATTCACCTTGTCAATACTATGCCATGGTTCTAACATCCTTGGAAAGTGTCTCTAGGTACTTAGGTTGTATTGTGAAAATATGTTATAATA